>JAMKQA010004724.1:0-27957 GCA_024699735.1 Posidonia australis | reverse complement strand
GTGGAGGAGTAGCTGCCATCTCGTGGTGGTGCAGTCTGTGGTGTTGCAAAGTGTTCTCCTCGATTTCCGTGCCAAGCTAGGAAGAGAAAGAGGAGGAGAAGCTCTTCTTCTCCATCGAGTTGCATTCCTTTCTCATTCATCTAGTTATCTGTTATTGTTGGTTGAAAGATTATTTGTGGCTTGTGCTAACCTCAAGTTTGAGAACTTGGGAAGAACAGTTGTATCCCTTTTTACAGCAAAGTACCGATTGCCTGGATCGAGAAGGTCCCGTGGTTTTTATCTCCTCACACTGAGGGGATTTTCCACGTAAAAATTTCTTGTGTCTGTTTGTGATTGTTTGGTTACTGTTTCTTGTTTGCTTCGTCTTAGTGTTTGTTAGGCCCTCGTTTCCCAACACAAACATCAATACATTGAGGAATCTATGCGATGTATAACCTTTTACTTATTTTTGCATGTTTATTAATGAGATGTGTGCCACCCTCCAATGATCTTTTCCAGCTGATTCCTTTTCTACGCTATCGTAAAGTTCTACGGACAAATGATCCAATTCAAGCTGCTTGATGTTCTTGAGATGTTCGGTGCCAATTGAACTCTCTTCAATTCAACACAATAACTAACATATAGAAATTCAAGGCAAGGCATTGCCCCATTCTCTCCGACATGGGAAATCCTTGTTTGTCTTGGCAACACACCCCGAAGGAACTACCTCTAGCTCTCAATGTTACAATCACTCGTACCAACCCAAAGAAATTCCTCTGGCACTCAACGTCCTCAATCTGACTTATGAAATACCTGCTACTGAATGGCTAGCAGACACAGGTATATTGGTGACACAAATGACCTGAGACCCAGGTATATTACACCATTCTCAACCTTACTCTGATTCTGACATGGTCATTGTGGGAATTGGTGAGAAACTACCAATTACACATATTGGTGACACATCTATAGCTACTGATCCTAGTCCTATTCTGCTTAAGAATGTTCTTGCTGTGCCACACATGACTAAGAACATTTTGTTTGTGGGTTGATTGACATCTGATTCACTTTAATCTACGGAATTAATTCTTTTCAAAAACTTTTCACATCAAGGATCAAGCAGCCAAACAGTAGTCTATCTACATTGAATATTTTGTAAGTCTATCTACGCGATTTATTGTATAATATCTTTTTCAATATAATATAATTTTATCCATTTATTCACTCTATGATGCTTTGCATGTATGATTTTATTTTTTTTTTTGGTAAAAGTTTAGATATGTATTTCAACGGCATTAAAGTCCAGAAAGAAAAACAAAGTATTGCATGTATGATTTTATATGTTGGCATTATCTTTGAGCTTTTTCTTTATGATTTTGTATGTTGGTATCATGTTTGTATGTTGTATGATTTTGTTTGATTTTGTATGATTTTATCCATTTATTCACTCTATAAATTAATTACTTTCATGGTATTGTTATTTGCACAATCTACATATAAACAATATGGCTTCTACGTGTTATAGTATATAATAATAGCAATATACGTCCTTTGTTTCTCCTATACGAAACATGGATATATTTTATGCTTTATCATGTTGTTGTGGTTTTCACAATATTTTGATATATATAGCTTTCTTGATATTCATAAATCAATTATGTGACGACTTATAAATAATGATATTATTTACAATTTCCATGTATTTATTTTCATACATATGCACATCATATACAACAAATAACATCATTTTCCTTTGATGTATGTTTTGGACACTTAATTGAATGATATATGACAAGATAATAAGAGAAGTCTCTTAACCACAAATCAAGATAAAAAGAACCCCAAAACACACCTTAGATAATTGGATTACAAACTACAAAATAAACTACCAACCAACTTATAATAGACGTTGTTTATCCACTACAAATTAAAGACAATTAGTACAACAAACTCGATTCAGCTTTGCCATTGTAATTATCCTTGTAATAACATAAATATCAAAAAAACTTATAAATCGAAGCAAATGGAGATATCAATAATTGGAAATTTCTGAAAATTGAAAAATCAATATTGGTGATAAGATGAAAACTTGATCCATGCCACCACTTAACATTGTGTAGCCACCAATATTGGTGATAAGATGAAACATCAATACATGCAGGAATCTAACCTTATGCCATCCTTTTTTATTGACGGGATGTGTCTCACCCTCCAATGATCCTCTCCAAGTGGTTCCTTTTCAGTGACATTATGAAGGCCGGACAACCACTCTGATTCAAGCTCCTTGATGTTCTTGAGATGTTCAATGCCAACTGGAACTCTCTCCAAATGATCGCAATGCCTCATACGTAGAAATTCAAGGCAAGGCATTGCCCCTTTCTCTATTCTTATCTCCGCCAAATTAGATAAGTAATTTAAATACAACCTCTTGAGCGTGGGAAATCCTTGTTTGTCTTGGCAACACAAGCAACTTCCCATGTATGACATGTCATCAAGTTGGAGTTCCATTAACTTGGGTAGAGCATGCAGGGCCTGGAAAGGATCTTCTGTTAAGCGTGTTCTCTTGAGTACCAACTTCCGGATGTTCTGATGCGATGAAATGCACTTGGGTATTACTCCGCCAGGAAGGAACCGCCATATCTCCAATTTCTCAAGATGTGGTGGTAGACTTGGTATTTCACGGAGATACTCCTCGTTTGTCGTGATCATGTATAGCTTCCTCAACTGGGTCAATTCCTCTAGATCCTTCAGGATTTCCCTGGTACCAGAAACCTCTAGTCCCCATAGAGTCTGCAACGATGTAAGGCTTCTGAATCCTCCCTCAAGTGCCACAGCACAATAAGTAAAATGGCGAAGTTGTTGAAGGTTAGAAATGTTGATCAATTGGGATTCATAGAACATACCAAAAGTTTTGTCCATGTCCAACGTTTGAAGCTTTTCCTTATTTCCCAACCACTTTGGAAATCGCATGACTCTATTACCTCTTAAATACAGATATCTCAAATGATGTAGTTCGGAGATTTCATCTGGAACTCCATGGGCACGACATGCTCTTAGGTGCAACACTCTAACTTGCTTCATGCTAGGAGGAAGACATGTTTTTCTCCAATCTGATGTTGTCGATGAAAGACAAAATGGATCTGAATACTCAGTAACGTTTGTCACTGATCTGACATGAGAGAAGTCCATACTCACCACGGATGAATTGTCTTCTACTCTTTTGACAATAGATATCCTTCTAATTTTGTGAGGCAAATGTGAAGAAGGCTGATGCAGAAATGTCACCAAGTTCTCATTCTTAGCTTTTTTGACAAGCATTTCAAGAACACAGTCATGTAAGCGGAAAGACTTGATCCTCTCTGTTCGAAGAAGATCTCGTTCTATTTCTTGAATCATATTTCTGCTTGCGAGCTCCTTCAAGTAACGATCCCCTACGTCTTCAGGTGATAGTCCACGCTTTTCTTCCACGAAACCTTCGGCCGACCATAGTCGTAGTATATTTGAACTTTTGATCCTGTAGTCTTCGGGGAAAATACTCAAATACAGAAAACAAGTCCTGAGATGATGTGGCAAGTCATTATAACTAAGATTTAGAATATTCTCCATCCACTGTATATCTTCATTTTTATCTAGCCCAGAGTTGAGAGAATGCAACACAGACTTCCACTCAGTAATATCCACAGTTTTGTGAGCTAGGTGACCCGCTATCACCACAATTGCAAGTGGTAGTCCACCACATTTTGCTAGGATAAGTTCCTTCATTTCTGGTGGACAAGTATGATCCGACTGGTTTGCTATGAATGCATTCTTACAGAAGAGTTCCCAAGCCTCTTTTCCCGGTAGAGGAGAAAGGTTGAACACATGACCAGCGCCAATTGCACATTTATTAGCAACATCATTCTTTCGAGTAGTCACAATTACCCTACTACCACAGGAATTTTCTGGAAGTGCAGCAATGATTTTCTTCCAATCACCTGCAGACCATAAATCGTCAAAAACGATTAAATACTTGACATTTATTAGACGGTCTTTAACCTTTTCGATCAGTGTTCCTTCACAGTCTATCTTCTTTATATCATTCTCTTCAGACTTAGGAGAAAATTTTATGAGAACTTGTTTAAGGAAAGCCCTCCTATCAAATGATTGAGAAACTGAGACCCAATCGTGGCATGTGAAGTTCTGACTGACACTCTCATAGGCTTTTCGAACGAGCGTGGTCTTGCCCAAACCACCCATTCCTACAACAGAGATCCCAAGTAGTTGTTCATTATCCTCCATTAGCCAACCGATAAGTTGCTTCTTCGATTCCTCAATGCCTACAAGATCCGAATCCCGACCATAAAGATCTCTTCTCAGTAAGAAATCTTTGTCATTATTGAGGGTGCTACTAGATGGCTGGTTCCCTGTCAGATAGTCAAATAGTTAGCCTCATTAGAATTTCTTAAAAGAGGTATCCTTAAGCAAGTACTAGTTATTAAGTGTTAATTCCTTATCGCTCTGTTGTTTGTGTGTTTGCACTTCATTTTCTCATTTGGTGTGTGTCATTTAGCTTTGGTTGATCACGCATACGATCGTCGAACGAGTTGGGCCAAGTCAAGTTTGGGTTGCATTAAGACAAGCTAGGACCAATTGAAACTAGACCAAATCAAGTTTGGGTTGAACCTGACCTGTACTAAAAAGGTCCTAAACTAGGATCTAAATACAACCTTCTGAGGATCAGGGTTGACCTTACTCAACCTATTTTGTTATATCAGTTAAGACTGGTTGGGTCGGGTATGTGTTGGCCAGACCTAGGATAAGATTTTTTAAACATGATTTTAATTTAAATTTGGAAATTTAAGCTCATTAAATTTAAAGTGTTGCACTTCTAGAGTAAAAACATATAGTCACCTAAATTTAATATTCATGACTAACTTCTACTCTAAAATTATTGACTATAATGTATAAATTAAATTTGATCTATAAAAAATAAATCAAACTACATTCATGAGTAATGCCTGGTAGTTTATCTATTTGTATTTCATTCATTCACCACAATAGTCAATAATTAAGTTTAATGGTTCCTCATTCATTAAATTGAGTTAATCATACTTCCTGCACATGACGAAAGAGAGGAAAAGCATGAGATAGTGATGGTTGATGGCATTGGAGACTTAAAGATGAAGAAAAAAGGGTAAAATTAGTTAATTTATTAAAAAATACTACTGACTATTTTAAATTATGTTTTGGAGAAGAAAAAATTGAATATTTGGAAAAAAATTCAAATAGGAAAAAGTTAAATGGGTCCAACCAATTGTAATGGGCTCAAAACCTAGACTTGAACCCGACCAGATTGTAGACAAGGTTCGACCATGTTGCAAGGGTGGGTTCCTTTGATAGCCCTTCTTGTGAATGTTCCACTCATATTATGGATTTGGATTCAAGGCTACATGAATCATAAGAGCATGTAAATGTCAACTTCTACAAAAACTTGAAGAGGGTTTGACGAATAAGATGGAACAAGGGAGACTTGTATATAAGTTCTCACATAAATTAATCTAAGTGTCACGCTCACATAAAAAAACCATGGGATGCGAAAGAAAAAGAAAATTTACTATAAAACAAGATTTACTAAGAAGTCTTGGCCTTAATGGTATGATCTTTACTCTAACTCCATATTTCTCTCAACTTTTTCTATCACCCATTAAGTCCCTTTTGGATCTAGAATAATTGTAGAATAGGAATCAGTATTCAGTTTGGTTGTTGAAAAAGTAGAATAAACTACTCTATTCCAATAAATATCTATACTTCTTGGTTGTAGGAAAATACTTATTTGATATATCAATGATAATTACTTAACATATCATATTTATTTGATATTGTGTCATTATAAAATATTATTTAATATGATTTCAAATAAAATAATATTTTTTCCTATAATACTAACTAATATAATTTCAAATAAACTAACATTATATACAAATATCATTTCATATGATTTTAATTAAATTTCATTACATATTTTTTAAATTATTATAAATAAATAATATTTTTTTACCATAATATTTTATTTTATTTCAAATAAAATATAACTATGTAAAAATACTATTATTTTGATTTTAAACAAAACCATATTAATTTAAAATAATATTTAGTATGACTTCATAAATGATAATCTTGATTTTAAAATAATTTTTAATATGATTTAAAATAAAATTATATTTATATATAAATACTAGTACATAATATTTTAAGTAAAACATTATTTATTTAAAAATAAGATTTGATATGAATTCAAATATAACAGTATTGATTTTAACATAATGTTATGTTTTCAAGTAAAATAATGTTTAATATTATCTCATAATATTTTAAGTAAAGCATTATTTATTTATGTAATATTATTTTACATGATTTAGGTTGGATTTGGATCCTTTTGTTGTTTTGCTTTCTCCCGGAAATGAAAAAAAACGATGGTACACCCGAATTGTATTATTTAAGTGCCTATTGTTTGCCAAATGTCCTACTTCTACATGGGGTGAGTCAGTAGGTTGTTCAAATAAGTCGTGTTTTTCATGGTTTTTCCATCTCCAACCTCTCAACTTGTGTACTTATTCATTCACTAACAAAAACATTTAAATAGCAACTAAAATTTGATTCTTACTCGAAATAAACTTCTTCATGTAGACAAAGCCTACTAATTCTAGGCCCTCAACTCTTACTTATTTCTTAAAGTACTTTTTTATATCTAAACATATAATTTAAGATAATTTTAAATATTAATTTGGTACACTAACTAAATTATATTTATATATGTATGTCTCACAATTTATTCTAATTTTTCTACTAAACTACAATAACTTTCAATACTTATTCATTTTAAAAAATAATTTACTTTCAAACAGAATTGTAATTCTAGTAGAATAGTAATACCAACTTTAACTTATTTCTAGTTTTCCTATTCTACATCCAATGAGGAGCTAAAACACTAGCTAGGTAACTAATTACTTCTTAAAATACAATCCACCCATATTACAACAAACATTTGTTACACGAGTACAAATAGGATTTGAACTCTTGAATCCGTTATTACCCAATCACAACACTAAACCATCATATGGAAGACACACACAACATACACAATTAACCATCATTACCAAGTTGATTAAGTAATTTATAGTTTAGTTCCTTGATTTCTCTAATGTGTGCATGTTAGTACTTTGTTTCTCATTTGCACGCATGTGTAAGTAGGGTTTGAATGATCATGTGAATGTTTGACGTATTCTTTAATTTGGATCTGTGTAGGCATGATCTTATAGCAGTTTGAATTCAAGGCATGACAAATGTTAGGGCATTTTGAGGTAGAGGCTAATAAGTAATATGGTTGTATCCATGGATGTAATTTATTTTTTTTATAAATTGTAACTATATGTATTCATTTGTTATACTACAAAGTAAATTTTTATATTTTCATTTCATTTCAATCCGATATTAACAACCACCTCATCTCAATTCCTAAGTTTTAATAAAAAAAAAATTTGTAAATTTCAGTTTATTCAAATCAAATATATTTTTAAATGATGAAATTAACTCAAAAAAAAAAAATGAAATTTGAATATGTTATAACTTATACAATTGATTAAAAGGTAGTATATTTAGATTTTTAATTTAAAAAAATGTAGAAAACGTCGAGTATAACCATTAGGTTGTATAGTAGGATACAATCACAATTTTTTTCTTTGTGATAACCATGGACGAAGTTAAGAGTTAAGTGTTCAGAGAGCATTAAAGGAGTTTGACAAATTAGATGGAACAAGTGAGGCTTCTAGGAGAGGTGAAGAGGTTTACATAAATTATTTTAAGCGTGACCGTCACGCAAAAATTCCATAACATAACTCATGTATCACAATCTAGTAAATACTAACAAAACATTTATAAGCACAGGCACACAATTAACAATTAAGTTGAAAAATTAATAAAATCATAAGTACTAAAGTATCATGTGATGTTACATCAACTTTGCTTGCAAACGTAGCTCTAGAACATGTTTGTAACGTAGTTGCGAAAATCACATTTGAAAAGCATATCTTCTATCTAGATATTTATCTATCTATTATATTTTATTTGTTTAAGAGAGAGAAAAAGAAGATATATGCTAAAAGCATTGGAGGAGTGGAATTCCCTTTTTCATTTTTTCTCCCTTTTTTGAATTTATTGTATTCTTTAATTTCATTAAGTGGGTTCACTTATTCCAACACTTATTTTAATTTAAATCTCATTATGTGGGCCCATTAATTCTAATTATGTAGGACTTATTTAATTTTAATCTCAATATATAGGGCCTATTTATTTTATTTGTAATTATATATTCATTTTTTTATTCTAATGAGTAACTATCTTTTTAGTTCCTTATTCTTGTGGGTTTCTTAAATTTAACTTTTTTACCTTTTAACTTTACAAAAGTAATGTGGGCTAAAAGCAACAAAGGAGAAGAATCCCTTTTTTATTTTTTCCCATTTATTCTTTTTTTAATTTAGCTAAATGTTTTTTCTAAACTATATAAATATTTTAAGGAAAATTCTACAGTACCTATAGTGTTTTCTCACAACATTGTAACTACCTATTGGTAGTTACAATTCTACAGTACCTATAGTGTTACAATTATTTATTTGCAGATACAAATCCCTCCATTCATATATTTGAATGAATGGTCAAGATTAAAAGTTTTCGGTAACCACCGAAACCTTTGGTACCCATGTGGAACATTATAGACACACTCATATTTTGATATCATGTACTTACATGTTTTTGGATTTTCTCTTCTTTTTTATCGGGTTTTTCTGTTTGTATTATATTATAAGAAGAGAAAGGGTGTAGTTAAAACATTAATGAAGTTTCAAAATTACCCCTTCAATTTTTTGCATTTGAAATTTATGAAATATATCTTGATGATTAAATTTAAGTTAAATTTAAAAACATAATAGTAATAATCTCTTATCATGTTAGAATACAAATCACTTGTGATCCTTTGTTAATTAAAAAAATTAAATTAGTAAAGTAATTTAATTTTTAAATTAAAGATAGTAAATTAGTTATGTTTTTCATGTTAATCAATTATTTTTATTCTAAGTGCTTCCATTATTTCATGTCCATTGTATTTCATGCCTTTTTCCTATAACATGTAGTTTTCCATGTGCTTTGCTTGGTCATATCTAAAATTTAACAAGTTGTAACCATTCTAAAAAGAAAAAGAAGAGGGTGTGACAAAACTACTTTATTCCAATAACTATTTATACTTCTTGGTTGTGGGAAAATACAAATTTGATATTGTAGACATCTCGATTTTGAAGTCACTTGACAATAGACTCCTCCGGATGATGCTCAAGTTGCGACTACCAAAATCCTGGCCCACTTAAGCCCACACAAGCCCATTCAGGCCCACACTAGCCCATCCTGACCTAATCAAAATTAAAACGAGACAAAACACATTTAAATCCACACAAAATCCAATAAATCAAATAGAAACCCTAATTAATCAAATAGAAACCCTAGTTAAGTAAAACCCAATTAAATCCACTCAAAATCCAATAAGAGTCCTAATTAATCAAAATTTAAAATCCAAAATAAACTAAGAAACCCTAAATAAACACAAAAACCCTAAATAAACTAATAAACCCTAATTTAAAACACAAAAACCCTATATTAAAACCATAAACCCTAATTAAGTCACAAAACCCTAATTCAAAAATCAAAAATCAAAACCCTAATTAAAAACTTAAAATCAAAAATCCTAAAATCCATGAAAATCCCAGAACAAAAATAAAATAAAAACCTAAAATAATTAAAACCCTAACTTAAAACCAATTAATCAAACCTTAACCACAAATTTAATTAAAATCATAAAACATAAACAAAAACCCTAAATTAAAACCATAAATCTAAGATAATTCAAAACCCTAATTTTAAAAAAAACCAATTAATTAAACCATAATCACAAATTTAACTAACATCATAAAACATAAATAAAAAGCCTAAGTTAAAATTCAAAATCCTAATTTAAAACTTAAAATTAAAAACCCTAAAATCCATGAAAATTCAAACAAATAAAATAAAACCAAAAAAACCTAAAATTAAAACCCTAAATCAAAACCTAAATAAAATACTTAATTAAATCAAGTGAAAATCATTTAAATCAAAACCTAAATAAAATACTTAATTAAATCAATTGAAAATCATTTAAATAAAGTACTTAATTAAGTCAAGTGAAAACTAATGAAATCTGAATTTAATCTAATCAAATCCAAAATTTAAACCAACCAAATCAAAATTGGAAATTAAATCAAATAAATCTAAAACCAAAAATCAAGTGAAAACCATTTAATCCATTTAAAACCAAGACAAATCATTTAATTAAATTTAAATCATCAAATAAAACCTTAATCAACTTAAAATATTAAAACACAAATAATCAATCCAAATCCCCAAATCAAATCACAAATAATCAAATTGATCTTAAATTTAAATCACAAAACAAAAGAAAAAAAAAAAGAAAAAACAAAAGGAAACAAAACCCTAAGCCCATTTCAACCCAATAAGCCCAATCAAATCTTAAACCAGAAAACTTTATAAACTCAAAAATAATTCAAATGGTTAGCCTGATCAGAATTTCTTAAAAGAAGTGTCCTAACGTGAAAGCTTGCTATTATATGTCGATTCCTTGATCGCAGTATTGTTTGTGTGTTTGTGCTTCATTTTCTCATTTTGTATGTGTGTGTGATTTAGGTTGGTTGAACATGCATACGGTCATCGAACGGGTTGGGCCAAGTCAAGTTCGGATAAGATTAAGACAAACTAGGACCAAAAGAGTCTCAAGTTGAACCTAGACCAAATCGAGTTTGGGTTGAACCCGACCTATAGTAAAAAGTCCTAAACTAGAACCTGAATCCAACCTACCATGGGTCAGGGTTGACTTGATTCAACCTATTTTGTTATATCGGTTAAGACTGGTCAGGTCCAGTTTGTGTTGACCTGACCTTGGATAAGATTTTTAAACATGATTTTAATTTTAAATTTGGAAATTTAAGCCCATTAAATTTAAAGTGTTGCACTCACCTACATTTAATATACACCGATAACTTTTACTCTAATATTCTAGACTGTAATGTATAAAGTAGATTTGATCTATAAAAGATAAATCAAACTACAATCACGAGTAATGCTTAGTTGATTATCTATTTATATTTCATTCATTCACCACAATAGTCAATACTCCTCGTACATGAAAAAAAAAAAGAGGAAAAGCACTAAATAGTGATGGTTGATGGCATTGGAGACTTAAAGATGAAGAGAAAAGGCTAAAGTAAGTTAATTTATTAAAAAATACTATTGACTATTTTGAATTATATTATGGAGAAGAAAAAATTGAATATTTGGGAAAAAAACTTCAAATAGGAGAATATTAAATGTGTCCAATGAGTTGTGATGGGTTCAAATCCTAGACTTGAACCTGACTTGCTTGCAAACTAGGTTCAATCAGGTTAGGTTGAACCCATTTATCCTTGATAGGGTTTGACCAGATTACACAGGTAGGTCCCTTTAACAGTCCCTCTTGTGAATGTTCAACTCAAATTGTAGAATTGGCTCCATGGCAACATGATTTAGAAGAGCATGTAGATCTCAAATTCTACAAGAAATTGAAGAGAGTTTGACGAATTAGAGGAACAAAGGAGAATTGTACATAGGTTCACATAAATTAATTTAAGTGTCATCCTCACATAAAAAATCATGGGATGCAAAAGAAGGGAAGAAAATTTACTATAAAACAAGATTTACTAAGAAATCTTGGCCTTAATCGTATGATTCTCACTCTAACTCCATATTTCTCGCAACTTTTTCTATCATACATTAATCCCCTGTTGGATCCAAAATAATTGATGGAATAACCGTAGAATAGGAATTAGTATTCAATTTGGTTATTGAAAAAGTAGAATAAACTACTTTATTCCAATAAATATCTATAGTTCTTGGTTGTGGGAAAATACATATTTGATATATCAATGATAATTACTTAACATATCATATTTGTTTGATATCGTATCATTATAAAATATTATTTAATACGATTTCAAATAAAATAATATTTATTCTTATAATAATATATAATATAATTTCAAATAAACTAACATTATATTCAAATATCATTTCATATGATTTTAATTAAATTTCATTTCGTATGTTTTTTTTTATTATAAATAATTAATATTTTTTACCGTAATATTTTATTTTATTTCAAATAAAATATAACTATTTAAAAATACTATTATTGTGATTCCAAACAAAACCATATTAATTCAAAATAATGTTTAGTATGACTTCATATGTGATAGTTTCTATCTATATATTTATCTATCAACTATATATTATTTGTTAAGGAGAGCGAAAAAGAAGATGTATGCTAAAAGCAATGAGGGAGTAGAATTCCCTTTTTCCTTTTTTTGAGTTTTTTTATTCTTTAATTCCATTATGTGGGTTCACTTATTCCAACACTTATTTTAATTTAAATCTTATTATGTGGACCCATTAATTCCATTTATGTAGAACTCATTTAATTCTAATCTCAATATGTAGGGTCTATTTATTTTATTTGTAATTATATATTCATTTTTTTATTCTAATAAGTAACTACCTTTTTAGTTTCCTATTCTTGTGGGTTTCTAAATTTAACCTTTTTTCTTTTTAACTTCTCAAAATTAGTATAGGCTAAAAGCAACGAAGGAGTAGAATCCCCTTTTTCCCTTTTTCCATTTATTCTATTTTTTAATTTAGCTAAATGTTCTTTCTAAACCATATAAATATTTTAAGCAAAATTCTATAGTACCTATAGTGTTGTCTCACAAAATTGTAATCACCTATTAATAATTTCAATTATTTATTTATAGATACAAATCCCACCATTCATATATTTGAATGGATGGTTAAGATTAAAGGTTTTCGGTATCCACCAAATTCTTTGGTACCCATGTGGATACCATAGACACACCCATATTTTAATATCATGTATTTACATGTTTTTTGTGTTTTCTCTTCTTTTTCATTGAGTTTTTTGCTTTTATTATATTATAAGAAGAGAATGGGTGTAGATGAACATTAATAAAGTTTCAAAATTACCCCTTCAATAGTTTACATTTGAATTTTATGTACATAGATATCTTGATGATTAAATTTAAGTTAAATTTAAAAACATAATAGCAATAATCTCTTACCATGGTAGAATACAAATCACTAGTGATCATTTGTCAATTAAAAAAATTAAATTAGTAAAGTAATTTAATTTTTAAATTAAAGATGGTAGATTAGTTATGTTTTTCATGTTAACTAGTTATTTCTTTTCTAAGAGTTTCATGTACATTGTGTTTCATGCCTTTTTCCTATAACATGAAGTTTTCCATGTGCTTTTCATAGTCATATCTAAAATTTAACAAGTTGTAACCATTTTAAAAAGAAAAAGAAGAGGGTGTGACAAAACAACTTTATTGATATGACATGATTCATTTAGATGATCCAACAGGTATTGATGTTGGATATTGTGAACAATTATGCAAAATTGAGTGGAAACTTCCATGAAGATGTTATTCTTATGAGCTCAAACAATGTAATGTGATATTCTTTTTAATAACTGTGAAAAAAGTTGTAATGTAGTAAGCATTGCCTTTGCAGGGAGAGGATGATGTTTTTCAAGTCTTGAAGGAGCTTATATAGATTTGAGAAAATTAATTCATGAACATAGAGTATTGTGTACTTTTGTACTATGATCTTTGACTTTTCAAACTTATTTTGACTCCACTCTATAAGGTCCTTTATGCTATACAAACAACACCTTACCTCACACCTGACATAAGTTGGTATCAGTTTATTCCTCATGACCAAAATCACCTTACATAATCTCATCTTTGGGTCATTCTCTTCTCTCTCTCTCTCTCTCTCTCTCTCTCATGCACATACATGTGGATGGATATAATCATTTATAAATATTTAATAACTTTGTATTATAAACATAAATTTCTAATCTAGGATAAGCCAAACACTTTCTATTTTAAATTTCATTAGTTTATAGAGTTAAGGAATCAATATACCTAATTTACTACTGAATGTCAAAGTGTTTTAATTTAAAAAGCATATAATTACAGAATTTATATTTGTTAAAGTTTTTGTATTTTAGAATTTATAAGTTTAAGATTAAAACAAATTTATAATTTCATATTACTTAATTTACAATTGAAAGTCAAAGACTTTTGATTTTTGAAGTATAAAATTTACAATATATGATTTGAAACGTAAGAAATTGGTAGTGTGGACTTAATAAACACTTTGAAATACGAAGACAAATGTTTATAATTCAGAAACGTAAATAAATTATCAAGTTTAAGATGAGTCAATAACTTGCATATATAGATTTTGAAGTTAAAGCAGCCAACAAGTTTACAATTCCACCACAATATGTAGCTTGAAGTTAAGAGGAGTCTTCATTCTACGATTATGTAATTTGGGAGATGAGATTTATACATTAGTAAACAAAATACATACCTTCGAACTTGTAGCGTTCGCTCCTCTCCTTCACTTCACGAGCTCTGGTTTTCAGATCTCGCAAGTCAGTAGCCATTTTGAGTCGTGGTATCGTCGTCTTGAGGTAGAAGAAAGCCCGCCGAGGGAGGGCAAAGGATCCATAACGTTGATTTCGTCTGATACCGAGCCGCATGGCAAAGTCGTCGACACAATCCTCCACATCGTAAGCCAACTCACGAACTTGACTCACCCAAGCCTTCACTTCTTTATCTGCTTCTGCCCTCTTATCTGCTTCTTCCAGAAAACATCTCATGCTGTCTAGCTCGTTTTTTATGAACTCCAGATCAGGGCGCAGACTTAGCAACAGCCCACCTCCATATTGAATTAATGGTACCAAACTTTTGATCGCTGATGACACGACGGTCTCCGCCATCTGCAGTAGGAACTTGGAGATGGATTCAGTTGAGCAAACACCAAGTTTTTTTTGCTTTTTTGAAGAAGCTACGGTGTGTGCTTATCTTCTTTGTTTTTTTTCAATAATGGAAGAAGACACAGACATGCTGGGTATGCGCCATCGTTGTCCTGAGTCTCCTGAGTCCTGACTTTCAACCAGATATCAATTAAGCTCCGACCAACCTTTCAAAGAACAAGTTGGTTTCACAATCCTCCTCCCAAAAACAAAGCATATCCAAACAACCTCTTCTCCCCTTCTCTTCCTCCCCTCTTCTTCACCTTCCCCCGAGGGGCAAGAGCAAGAGATCTTCTCCTTCCTCGCTCCGAACTCGCACCCGCCGCTTCCGCCGTCTACGGGACTCTTCTCCTTTGCGGCGGCGTCTTCGCCTATGTGAGGTCTGGGAGCAAAGGGTCCATTCTCGGAGGCGTGTCTGGAGCTGCTCTCATGGCAGCAGCTCCCGCTGCTGCATCGGCGACGAACTGCAGCCCGAAGCCGCTGATCGTTAAATGCTCCTCTGCCCTCGAGTCGGGGCCTTCCCGTGGCTGCTGCGCCGAGGTGAAGCGGCAACTACCTTGCGCCTGCAGATCTGCCTCCCAGATTTGCCTCTCCCAGATCTGCAACGTGATCGACTAGGGAGAAAGAGGACCAGATCTGCCTCTCCCAGATCTCCCTTCTCGTCCGTCCTACGCCTCCCCTCCGAGTATATCTGCCTCTCTTCCTCCGTGCTACGCCTCCCCTCCTCCCCTCTAAGTATAAGCAACAGAATATGACTCCTCCCTCTTTCAGTTCTGCCTCTCAGATTTACCTCTCTCAGATGTGCAAGGTGACCGACTAAGGAGAAAGAGAGTCTGCCTCTCCTAGATCTCCCTCTTCTTCCGTACTATGCCTCTCCTCCAAACAAGGATGGCTCCTTACTCTCACAGATCTATCAGATCTGTGACTCCTCCATCTAGCAGATCTATGCCTATTCGTTGGGACTTTACTTTCTTCTCCTCCGCCTCCTCTCCGTCAGAGCATAGTCTCGCTGACGGATTCGACTCCTTACCTACTTGCAGATGGGATCGACCTCTCGTCGATGTTGGTCTTCTCTCGTCAAGTAAACTACTAGAAGGTATAAACCTCAGCTAAAACACTTTCTTACTCCTTCCTTTGCATATTGATCTGAAATTTGTTGACATTTTATGACATTTGTTGGCATTTTATGACATTTGTTGGCATATATTGAACTTTATGGTGAAATTTTTCTCTGATCAGCTGTTCTAGGGTTAGGACATTTGTTTGCTTGAATCCGAACACTCTGATTGTGATATGGAGGATGAAATTATAGTTTCATTTTCTACTGAAAATTTTCTTTAGTTCCTGATTATACTTGTGAGTCTTGGACTGTGATTTATCTCTGGTGGATGTTGTTTCTGTTCCGACGACTCCATCTTGGGTTCGTAGGTCCACCAAAGAAGAGACATTGTGACCTTTCGAATTTGAAAAAATGAAGTTCTGCACTCCATTTCATCTTTTCAGCAGAACAAAGATATGGAAATTGACCCTATGGCTACAAATAATGACCAACAAGATTGGAAACAAAATACATCTACTCCTGCTCTCTTGGATAACAATCTCCTGTAATGGCTAACGTTTTATTGGTCGATAGAATTTCCTTTATTTTCAAGTTTCTTTCTGCTTACTGTATTTTAGACATCTTGTTCCTAAATTGTTGGAACTAAGATTCTGTAATATTTTCTCAACACAATACCGTATATATGGACTTATCTAATAATAAAATACCGTTTACAAGAAAGAAAGAAAAAACCTTTGAATAATCCATCATTCAAGTTTTGATGTGATCTTCTATTGAATCAATGGTACCTAACTTCTAATATACACGATGGTCTACATCTGTACCACGCACTTGAAATTCCAAGTTTGGTAGTAAAGAAGAGGAAATGGGGGATCTCGGTGAACTTATACTCTACTCTTCTCCACCTGTTCTGTTTTATAGGTCAAAAAGTTTTGTCTTTGTGGAAATTATTTTTTATTGTTTAGAGTAGACCATCCACTTGGGTAATTGTCTTACTAGACCAACCATCCCAAGTGTCGGATTTTATTCCCTATTTCTCTTGGGAGTCATGCACATCGTAATCGAAAGTTCTACCAAGTTCCCCCCCAAAAAAAAAAAAAAAGGTGAATCATAGTATGCTGCTTCACGTCTCAAAAAAACAATTCATAAACAAAGATCTCTCGTTTTACAGAAAACTAGTTGAAAAGAAAAGATCTATACAAGAGAAAGTGTTTCTTTTCATTCTAAGATTTCAAATGGAAAAGACTATGCATCACACTGTCAATTATCTGCGGTTCCCAAGTTCAAGACCATGAGCCATCTGCATCTCAGGAAACCTCGCATGTCTTAGATGCCTGCCTTCCATTTCCAGAGATCTTATGTTCAATGATAAACGGAGAGCTTCCAGGTTTAGCATGCCCTGCAAACAAAATCTCTAGCATTAGTAGTGCAACATTCACATATTGATCTAGGATAGAGGTCAAGTTCTCATTTCCCATGATTTGATTCTACCTGTAGGGTGCCGGGGTCCATATAGATTCCAGGAGGAGTATGAAAAAGAAATATTAATAGTGGGAGACGAATGTGCAGACTGCAAGGCAATGTGCCGATATCATTGCAGCTGGTGCAACAAGGGCATGCATGGAAGGCAATTCTTGTGGTAGCAATTAGCCGCTGGCTTTCAATAGGCAAGCATCAGTCAAAAGCAACTAACATTTTACGAGGTTGATCTCCAAAGACCGAACCAAGCGAGCTGCAAAAGCCCCGTCAAGGGAATGCTTCACTGGATTTGAGAAGTAAAATCCTTTTTCTGTTACAAAGTCTCGAGGAACGTAAGAACTAGCAGTATCTACCACAAATTCCTGGAAATTTTGGGGTAACAGTCAGTGAAAACTAAAGCAGTGCAAGTGGCCCTATAGATTTCAGTCAGCAAAACAAGAGCAGGATAGCACCAAAACAGGAAAGCATCTGGTTAAAAGTCATGCACTTGATAAAATAAAGAAGTCATCAATTTGACAATACTAATATTCTAATGTAGAGTTTGAAATAATATTGATATATCACATCATCACATCTAGAAAACCAAATATTCAAATAATGTAACAAGATGCTTGTACCGGGTGTCTCACGAGAAATGCAGCAATCCTCTCCTCATTTTCTTCAGAGTCTATGGAACAAGTACTGTAAACGAGTATGCCCCCTGGCTTTACCAACCTAAGAGTGCAAGAAGCTGTCAATACCACAAGTCTCATGAAAACCTTTTATAATGTGGGGGTATGAGTATTCATTTAACATGTTGGACAACATTGAATGCTTTACTACCAAGGACTAGACAATCAAGTTTCTGAACTAAGATCTTTGTACCAAGAGTTCATAAAAAGACTAGCTTCATTGAGAAAAATATAAATAACGAAAATAGTCAAGCATAAACCAGTATTTGTACTTAAATTTGGATGTCAGATGATGAATTTACACAATCTAGGAAGTGGATTTACACAATAATAATCATTCACGGATACATGGTGATTGATATAAAAGATTGTTATAACATATGCTTTTGCTATGCTAGATTGTGTTCTATGTGATTGCAATATAAAAATGAAAATAACAAAGAAGACGCATAATAATGTAATGAATATAAACTGGTCTATGAGGCTTTGCCCATATCCTCTTACAAGGGATAGAACAGGGGTATTAAACCTCTCTAGGAGTCTACAGCAGTGTTTAGGGTATCAGCACATTAAACAAAAGAGTGAACAGATGTTTATGTTTAACAAGGCTCTTGTGCCGATGTGTTTGTACTTCCAACTCCTAGCACTAGACACATACTAACCAACCAAAAGACCTTCAGAAGAAAGTTTTAGTGCCAAACGAATTCAGTTAACTAGCTTATCATGTTTACAAAATAATACATCGGAAATTGGTGGGCTTCACGCTACTGAATGTACTTCTAAAATAGTTAAACTATTCAGTGAAATTTTAATTAAACAAAGGTTATCATCACTTATCAGTTCCTTGCAAGTCCTTAATAGTACTATAATTACAAAGGGTAGATTAGAAACAAAAGTTACAAATTCCTACATTGACGCAGCATCAATGAGCTCATCCTGTAAATCCTTCAATTCCTGCATTTCTTGTAAAGTTCTATTCCAACGCAAATCTGCTCTCTTCAATAATTGAGAAATATATTAGCCCTTGGAGATATTTAAGCCATATGTTAGCAGTCATATGATATTTCAGGAATGATAATGCAATAAAATTACCCTCACAACGTAAGTGACAGGTTAAAGGTGTAACATACACAAATAATAATACAATATACAGTTCAAGAATTTGGCTTCAGCCATATTTATCTTGGCAGGATACATAGGAAAGCTCAGAAAAAAGGTAAATACCTTCGAGAGGACACCAAGTCCAGAACAGGGAGCATCTAACAAAACCTTATCATACTTTACCTTGTTTCCCTGCAATATAATAATAAATATGTTAGTACGCCCACGCCACAGTAGAGTAAGAAAATACATGAACATAAGCCAATGCTGCAGAAACATCTATATAATTGTTCTTATGACAACAAATGCTGATTGTATGATATAACAAAAGTGCCTCTTCTTTAACTGAGAAAAGATAAGTGGGACGTCAACAAAAAAACTACAGCAAACAACCACATTGCGCGTCCATTTTTGGGAAACTACAAATACTAAAATCCCATTAGTGTTGTAAAAAGGAAAGACAGAAAAGGTAAGATCAATGCCATGATGTTTATTTTGATATTTGAAAGTAAGATTCTACACTGTAAATGTCCACACTACATTCTATCACTAATCACTACAAATATTTACCATGTACAATTGTATACAAAACCTGTTTCTCGAAATCAACTAATTGGATGAACACTGACCACGGTAAAACGATATATATATTATTTGTCGAGCTTATCACCTTTGTCGTTAACTCATTGCTTACTTGTAATCTGTTACTTACGACAAAATTCCGAAGGTCAGCATGTATTATGGTTATGACATCATCAAGATTTTGTAATTTGGCCGTCTCTTGAAGAATCCTTAAGCGGCGCTTATTTATGTCAAGTGCATGTATCATCCCTGTGGCAAAGTGCAAAAAAAACTGAACAATATGATAATATGATCAGATAATTATGGCCAATACAATTACAAAGGTTGTCAAAAAAAATAACAACAGTGTTAAATCCGTGAAAAGGAAAAGAGGAGAAAAAATGTTTTAGTATTAATCCTAATCTCTCTTAAATAGTGATTGGGTAAATGGGTACATAAATGAATATCCAAATATCCATATAACTCAACATTACATAAGACTTCTAACACTCTCTCTTGAAGTAGAGCATATATATCAAATATATCCAATTTGTTACAAAGAACATTAAAACATTTGGACCTTAAGGCCTTAAAAGGAGTGAAAGAAGTGCAAATATTCTTGCTTATAATTGCTTCCCTAATGAAATAGCAATCAACTTCTATATATTTGGTTCTTTCATGAAAAATAAGATTACTAGCAATATGGATAACAACTTAGTTGTCAGTTGTCACAATACATAGTCAAAAGTTTTGAAGATGCAAAACCTAACTATCCCATAAGATTCTTCAACTACATCATTTCACAAGCAGTATGTGCCATGACTCTAGACTCTGCTTGTGCATTAGATCTAACAACTACAGTTTATTTCTTACTCCTCCAAGTGACCAAAATTTCTCCCACGTATGTGCAATATCCTATTGTAGATTTTCAATCATTGTGAGAATCAACATAATTAACATCAGAATAGGCTTCAATACTAAGATGACCATGCTTTTGAAACATTGAGCATTTTCCATAAGCATTCTTGATATACTTAAGAATACTAAGAGCAGCTTCTCAATGAATGAGACGTGTTTTGTCCATGAACTAACCAACTACACTCACAACAAAAGAAATATTTAATCTAGTCACCGTAAGATATATAGGTTTTCCAACTAGGCATCTATATTTTGCTTTATCATCCATACTCTCACTATCACAGTTCTAGAAATTGGGATCCAAATCCATTGGTGTATTGACAGATTTAGCACCAAGTAAGCCAACTCCATTAGTGTATTGACAAGTGTATTGAAGCAAATCAAAGTGCATACATTTTTTGAGATGGAGAAATGTCATGATTGCTACGTGTAATCTTGATTCCTAGAAAGTATCTAAGATGTCCCATGTCCGTAGTGACAAAATATTACTTCATATATTCTCGTCTGCTCAACTCGTTTACTCCTTTATTATCATTGAGCAACAAACAGAATAACAATAAGTACTTTGTCTAACAAACATAGAGTGATTTGTATATCTATAAAACCCAAAACTACCAATGACTTGACTAAACTTTTCAAACCAACCTTTAGGGGTATTGCATTGTTCAATTTACAAACCATTCTGCTTCTCTCCTTGAGCAACAAACCTAGGGTTGCTCCATATAGACAGTTTCATGAAGATTACCATACAAAAAGGTATTTTTTATGTCCATTTAATACATCGACTAAACTAAATTCATAGCTAAGGAAAACAAAACTCTGATAGAATTCAACCAAACAACTAGAGAAAAGGCTTCAAGATAATTAACCGCATATGTCTAAGTAAAATCCTTTACCACTAGTCTAGTCTTGTGTTAATCGATCATCCCATCTGACTTGAATTTATAAGTAAAGACCCATTAACAAGCTACCACATCTACATCAAGAGGAGCATGAACAAGCTTCCATGTGTTGTGAGATAGTGGGACTGTCATTTCTTCATCCATGACTTTGAAGGTGATGATGGATTTGATGACATGAAGAACTTGAGATTTATTTTTAAGCAAATAAACCTAAGCCATCCTTGAAACATCATCAACAAAAACTACAAAATATCTAAACCCAATGAGTCAATGACAGACTCAACCCCACAAAAACCCCAAACATCTAAATGAACAACAGCAAAAAGGACATAACTCTATTTTCCCAATTTGACTAAAAAAAAGTACGATGATGCTTTCTCAATTCACAAGACTCACATTCTAAACGAAAGACATAAGACTCAAAAGGTAATAACTGCTTCAACTTAGACAAAGAAAGATGACCTAGTCAACAATGTCATTTAAATAATACCATTGAAATGGTGAGACAGTAGCAAAGAGAGCACTAGCATCCACAAGTTTAGACTATGTGTCCTAAAAAGAACGTCACTGAATAATTTTTAAATCTAGTCAACTGACCAATGTAAAGTAAATGAAAATGTGGGGCAAACAAAATACGATCAAGTATAAGATTTTTATTCGCATTCGCAAAACCAATTCCAGAAACAGAGAATTAGAGCCATCAACGATACAAGCAGGTGATAAAGAACTCAACAAGGATAATGAAGAGAAATGAGAACATATACTAAAAATATGAGAGGTGATTCCAGAATTTAGCATCCAAGACTCACCATGAGATGCAATGAACACACCAAGAGTGGAGGGATTGGTTTGAGTGATAGAGTTGACAAAAGGAAGATGTAGAAACTTCTCATACTCAACTCTGGAAAGAGTTGACTACCTCAGAATTCCTCGTAGTAAGCTCAATATCAATAGCAATAGTGTTTACCCACTCAAGTATGTCAAATTTAATCCAACACTTTTCTTAAATATAATTAATGCAACCACAGTAAGTGCAAACGCACAATCAACGTGAACTAACCACGTCCATGACTTCCCTGAACTACATCCACGTGAATGTTCATGTCCACGTCTACAAACAACCATAGTTGAAGCATCGACAACTGGAACTATGATGGAAATAGTGCCATCGATGGAGACGAGTGGAACTCGAGATAAAGCATTTGATAGGGAGTGAATAATGTCACTTGCCAAAAGTTGATCACGAACTGGCTGAAGAGGAGCATCCAAACTACACAGGAATTTTGCAACCAAAAATTCATCCCATTGAGTTTTACGAGTAGTAGCGTCACAACGCAAGGGGTGATACAAAAGGATCACATCAACAATGTCCTTCAAACATGCAAAGTAATCATTGACACTACGCCCACCTTGCTTTAGTAAAAAAGCTTCTCGTACAACTCAAACACCCAAGATATATTTTTTACCTAAGAATACATCTCCTTTAGCAATTCCCATATCACTTTTGTAGAGTCCATGTTGTCGACAGGCCAAGTCATAACACTGTAGTCATCTTGTCCCCAAGAAGAATAGGTTGGATCCTTTGCATCTGGAGCCACGAATGTGATGTGCTTTAGTTTATTTTGTGATCCTAGAAATAATTTAAAAGCATGAGACCACAGAATGTAATTTTGTCCATTGAGCTTTACAGTAGTTCCAAGTGGATTTTTGTTGGCTGATGTGGAAGCCATCACAACAAATAACAGAAGAACGAAACAATAAATAAGAGAAGCAACCACACAAGTGCAGATAGGAGTCACGGCCTCACAGGCAGAAGAATCAACACATTTGTGACAAAATCAGACAGCCAAACATTTGTCAGTGATGGTATATGCCATAAAGCAAGGCAAAACTCACACCATAACCACTAATAGCTAGAAAGAAAGGAGAAGAAGGGACTGTCGGAAGCAACCAGAGACTTTAAGGGGCAGTTGTCCCTTCTCCTCGGCGTTAGAGAGTCCAGCACCCCTCCTGGAGGATGCTGGAGGTCTGTACAGACCTTGGTGCCAGCTCTCACTGGCCAGCGGTTCTGTGGGCTGTTTCAGGCGGCCAGTGGACTGTGGAAGGAATGGAGGGGCTGCCAGAGAGATGGAAAAGGTCGCCGAAGGTGGGGAAGGGTTGCCGGAGGCTGGAGGTGATGGGCTAGGGCATCAACCTTCCTCTGGGACCATGTGAAAAGGAAAAGAGGAGAAAAGATGTATTATTACTATCCCTAATCTCTCTTAAATAGAGATTAGGTGAATAGGTACATAAATAGATATCCAAATATCCATATAACTCAGCATTATATAAAACTTCTAACAAAATCCCTTCTCTAAAATATCACATAGTATATTACAATTTATCATATGTACTGGTGTTTCAGAATCCAAACAGATGTCAAGGATCAACTGAAAATAGCCGACTCAATGCTATATATTGTCCAACACTATCATTTTTGCATTCACAACTTGAGGACTAAGAGAGGATTCATATTGCAATCCAGTATACCAGTCATACAGCTTACTCTTTTATTAGAGACAAGGAATTATTGGCCCAGTACTGGATGTTGCTTTCCCCCCGGGGAAGTGTGAAGCATAAGAGCATATCTGTATCTTCAATGGCTGAGATGCCCCAGTGTTGGACATCAATATCCAGAGTGTCACAACATTTTCAACGACGGAGCTGACAATGACACGGTCAAACAATAATTGTAGGAATACTTCACAAGAGAAAACATGCAATCAGCCAAGTTGGTGGTAAAGTCTACAATAGCTTTGACAGCACTAGTGACAATCTAAGTCAAATCCTTCAGTTGAGGCTATGTCACTACTCCAAATCATAATGCACAGCAGAAACAACGAAACTGCAGACGAGCAATAATGGTGACTTCGAGACAGTAGTGGTGGCACTGATGGTGATATTACTAGTACTACTGAGTGGTAATGTCAAGCACTCGTGACAAGGTTTCCAGCATTTATGGAGCAACAATGTTTTGATCATTATATTACTATAAGGTAGTGTTTGGTACGTTGGAATGGAGACGGGAATGGAATGAAAGAATTTCATTTCCATGTTTGGTATAAAAAAACTTTAAAATAGACATGGAAATGAAATTCCCATTGAACATGGAAATTTCATTCATTCCCAAGAGGTAAGAAATTTGATTCCCATTTCATTGAAAATCATCCTAAAAACGTCGTGTACCTTCATCTGCACCCCTTCTCTTATCTACCAACCTTCTCCATGACTCTCTTCCCTCAATGCCTCCTCCTCGACTCTCCTCCATGCCGCCTTCTTGACGTCTATCGGCCTCCTTCTCATCCAAGGCCCTCCCTCCTCCTCCTCCATGGCCCTCTCTCCTACTTGGTACCTATCCCTCCTCCTCCATTGCCCCTTTTCCGATATCTATCAGCCTCATCCTCCTCTACAACCCTTCCTCCTTCTTTGTGGCTCCTTCTTGATGTGTACTAGTCTTCTCCTCTTCTGCGACCCTTCCTTCATCTCTACGGCACTTTCCCAATGTTTGATAACCTCCTCCTCCTCCTCTGCAACCCTCCCTCCTCCTCCTCTGCAACCCTCCCTCCTCCTTTGTTATCCTTCCTCCTTCTCTGTAGCCGTCCCTCCTCCTCCATGGCTCATTCTCGATGTCTATCAGCCTCCTCCTCCTCCATGGCCCTTCCTCCTCCGCGACTCCTTCCCAATGTCTACTAGCCTCCTCCTCCTCCTCTGCGGCCCTACCTCGACTTCTGCAGTTGTTCCTTATCTCTATGGCCGTCCCTCCTCCTCTGTGGCGTGTTCCCGACATCTGTGTGCCTCCTCATCCTCTAAGATGCACCCTCCTCCTCTACAGCCTTCTCCCCTCCGTAACCATCCTTTTTCTGTATTTTTTTGTTTTTTCGTCTTTTTTTCCTATTTTTTTTATGTATGTATTTTTTTTACAAAGAATATTGATTTTTTTTGTCTTCTTTTCCTACAAAGAATTTTTATTCTACCAAGAATATTTTGTTAATGCTAATTTAGAAAGGATTATCTGTGTTAATGCTAATTTAGAAAAGATTATCTGTGTTAATACATTTATGTGTATATGTATATTGTAATGTGTATAGAAAAAAATTATTTTAATTTTTTTCTCAAATTGACAAGATATTTTTGTTAATATGTAATTGTTAATCTTCCAAATTTTGTATTTCCATTTCGATTCTGTTTTTATATATCAAACATTGGAAAGAAATTATCTGTCAATTCCACTTTACAATTCTATTACATATCAAACACAGAAATAGAATAAACCCATTCCAAATTCCATTCCAGAGTTCATTCCATTCCTATCTATTTTCATTCCAATGTACCAAACGCATCATAAAGATTTGACCATAACAAGCCAAAACTTAAGATCTAAAGGCTATGAACATTGTAGGATTAAAAAAGATGAAGTATTTCATGTGTAGTCAATTTGGTTTTGACTACGTAGCTAAAAGTCAAACGCTAAGTAAATTTTCACTCAAAATTTGAAGAGATATACTGCTAAGTTCAACACTGCAAACATTGTGGCACAAGAAAGTAAGCATTTCCAAACTTTCATTAAACGTGAAGTGCCAACAAAAATGGAAGAGTTCTAAATTTGATGGCATGTGCTATTGATTCTGCTTTATTCTAATCAAAGATTTTAAAAGAATTATTTACAAAGAATAGGCATGTTACTAAAAAATAGATAATTGTGTGTCAACATTTGTATATACAGAGACTTAGAGAAACAGAGGAAGTGAGACAAAGCTCCCAAAGCTCTATTGCTAACCTTGTCCACTCAAACGTGAAGCCATGAAGAGAGTCTTTCCACCAGGTGCAGCACAACAATCAATAATGGTTTCCCCTGGTTGTGGATCCAATAAATAAACCACCAGACCTGCAAAAATAATGAAATAGATCTTTGGAAAGAGATGCTACAACGAAAGGAAACTGACATTATAACCCAAAGAAAACAACCATAGATACATGCAGAAAGACATGTCACTCTGCCCTACCAAAAGCATTGGGTGCCACAAAGTGAAATTAAAATTATGTGATTCATCTCATGTCAAATTGTAAGCCGACACAAACATGCAAACATACACAGGTATACACACAACGCATGGTAGAAGTTGATTCTAATGATAAGACAAATACACCCAAGTAATCGTGCACATTTACATATAAAGCCCTATAATGACATAATTTTATATTCTAAAGCTTTAGCCGTTTACAGTATAATCCCTGTTGCCAACATAATATTATAAATGTCTACCTTTCTGCATGCATACCCTCCATAATATTTACTAAAATACATATATACCTTCATATTACAGGGATTTACGTATATTAAATAGTTCTAGGTTTTACATATATTAAATTACAAGTGTCGTAACTTAAAATTATTTTGAACGTTTTCCCATTGCTGAATGTTGTAATCCTGCACCTTGAGAGCAGTTTAAAACTAAGACCATTTTTAAACTTTCCATTAAGATGAGAGGGGATCTTAGAAATGAGTTGTGGATTAAGCCTAAGCAACCTCGAATAACTGGGTTGAGTACGTTGGCCAGAGCATTGGGGTCCTATAGGAAAGTCGTTTGCTTATTGTGCCTTTCTATTGCTCTTCTGCTTTCATCCAGTCCTTCCTCCCCAGAGTGAATCTCTAGCTTATTCTGGTCATCAAGCTAAATCAGTATCATCAGACCCTATGGAGTGCTCAATTAATTTGGATGGGTAAACGGTCCCTAGTTCTAGGTTCCATCATCAACCAAGTCAGTTACTTCTACTATTAGTCAATAGTTCAAACCTCATACATAGAGATAGACATGGAATTCGGGCCAGGTCGGGTCGGGCCGGACCGGCCCATGAAATAGGCGGCCCACCCAGGCCTGGGTCGGGCCAGGCCGGCTGCGAAGAACCATGGGCCCGACACGGCCCATGGCCCGCATGTGGGCCGGGCCGGTCCATCGGGCCCAAAAAAATAATAATAATATAATATTAAAAAAAATATTTTTTTATTAATTTTTTTTTTTTGAAATACAACAAAAACAATTACATGTTTACATAAAAAATACAAAATATATTTACATCATTTGTTTTACATTTTTTTTCAATTTTTACATAAAGAATTAATCTTGTGGAGAGTCTGTTGTGCCTGTTGAAGTTGATGTCGCATCATCGTCTTCTTCTGAGTCAGACTTTAAGCTCAAACCTTGAAAACGATTAACCGCATCGTACCAATCTTTCAAG
>JAMKQA010004723.1:0-26228 GCA_024699735.1 Posidonia australis | reverse complement strand
CCAATGCGGGCTTTGTGGGCCCACATGGGCCCAAGTGGGCTGATTGGGTCCAAAGAGGCTAAATGGGCTCAAATGGGCTTGCATGAAGTCAAATAGGCTTGAAATGGTGTAGTGGGCCCAAATGGGCTCAATAAAGGTTTAATGGGCCTAAGTGGGCCTTCATGGGCCTAAATGGGGCTAAGTGGGCCTTCATGGGCCCAATTGGGCTTCCATGAATTAAATGGCCTAATGAGGGTTTGTGGGCCCAAATGGGCTCAACCAGGGTCCAAGCTCAGCCATCAGATCCTCATCCTGTAAAATTGGTAAAAAAAATGAGGTGTCTACACTACCCAAGGAACCTGCAGCTCTAGAGGGAGAAAACATTGCTAGCGTGAGAGTGAGAATGTGAGCCAAAAGAAAAAAGATAAACTTGTGCAAGGGCATAAAAGAATCTAGTAGACAAATGGCATACATAGAAGCTAGTCCTAGAGAAAGAGGTAAGTAGAGCAGCCCTATCCCTATGCCTCACCTTGGAGAGGAGTCGAAGCGTGTGCCTAGGAAGGCCACATTTCTGAAGGGCCTAGCCACCCATTCTTGCAGCAACAACTCCCCAGCATTAGACCAAGTGGCTATTACCTCCAACCAAGGGATAGAGTGAACCTACATGACTATGAGGGAGCAAAAGAAAAGTATTATTTCAAAAGATTAGGTGTAGGGTCCTATTGGATTTGGCATGGCGCCCAGGATGCAATACCACCCATTTCAGAGATCCACCTACAGCCTAGGTGCCTGGATAGAGTCTTGTGAGGCCAGGAACTATCCCCACCTTATCAACAGGCATTAAAAGCGTTCCTAATATTATGGGCATTATAAAATTGCATAGACCATCTACTAGCATACACCAATCTTCCTTTTGCATCATTGTATCACCTTGTAGAGCCTTGCCTATTTCTTGTAGCTAGGGGCATGCTAGCTACTATATGGTTAGGGGGTCAAGAAGAAACCATCGGCCAGGGGCATGCCAATTGCCTTTTGGTCAGAATCTCTATTGTTTAGCGAGGGTTTAGGATGTAGAATTAGAGTAGATAAACCAGATCAGTGTAGAGACTACCTCACAATCATAATCGAAGGGCTGTCATGCAAGCGTAACACACAAAAACAAGCATGGAAAGTGATAATATGGCATAATATTAGTTTTGAGATTAGTTATACATAGTCATCACTTACAAAGGTCCAAACCAACAATCCACAGATAGACATAGAGCGACAAGCAGGTCATCAACCATTTGAGCTAGTCCGCTACCTCTTGGAGCTCTCGACATCAAAGAATAGTGGGGACTAGGTGGGATCTCTCACTTTGGCTATGTCTCTTGTATCTCAACCTTATACTCAGCAATGTAGCAATAGCCCTTCATGATGGCACTGTAGTTGGAATAAATGCCACAATGCAGCAAGCCTGATAGCTTTGTGGTCATGGCAAAGGAGCTGAATGGATGGAACTAGAAGCAG
Organism: Posidonia australis; assembly: GCA_024699735.1. Classification (NCBI taxonomy): domain Eukaryota; kingdom Viridiplantae; phylum Streptophyta; class Magnoliopsida; order Alismatales; family Posidoniaceae; genus Posidonia; species Posidonia australis. Next base: position 24,740 of record JAMKQA010004723.1, on the reverse strand, counting down.
TCAGGCATCATGCATTGCCCAAACGAGTCTTAGCAATAGTCAAATTTGTGCATCACGTGAATCAAATGATACTCCACACCTCCAGTGAACTCTTGTAGAACAACTAATTGTATGTTGAAGAAGACAATGAAAGGATCCACTACAGAAGGGATAACACACCTGATCACCCTATCATTGATTAGGTTCTTCAACCTTTTATACATCTTATGAACAATAGGGATGGTTTGAGAATGCCGACTGTGATAGTAGACCTCAAAGGCATCATGTTGAGGACACAAAACCTTAACCCCCATGTGCACAGCAAGCCAAACCTATTATAGAATAAGATAGTATTTAGTATCTAGTAGATGGGTAGGAGATGATGATAGAAAGCAGCTCCTTTTACATGGACTAGAGCACTACAGTCATAAAAGTGCCAATAGGAATGTAGTGTGTGTAGACACCCCAGTTTTGCCCTTGGATCATAGTTAGTTTCTCTGGTAGGACCCGCTTTGGATGGTCGATCGATGCAACCACTCTCATCACCTAAAACTCCACCTAAAATCCAAACCTACTAAGCCACAATCCATCATTGCCCTAACCAAAACCAAAACCAAAACCAATTTACTTGAGCCCCATCATGGCCTAGATGCCTAATGGACTGGATTTGTGACCTTTACTTGTGGTTTGGCATAGGACTCTCATGGCCCGATAATGCGAACAAGACGCATGACTACGATCCGCGGGTGCCCTGGGTTAGTGACAATGTGAAGGTTAAACATGTCCATTCTCTTTAAGCATATGAAATCCCAACCTCGCATTGGTTGGCCTAGATCTACATGTGTCCCATATTGCATCCAAACCATAAAGCCCCCCATGAAAACCAAATTCACCAACCTACTCTCCCATCTCATCCATCTTTGCCTCCTGACTCCTCCACACAGTCCTTAGCCATCCACCATGGCTGGATAGGGGAGGATGATGTTGGCAGAACCCAATTGGATGGGGAGAGCAGTCCACACATGAGCATGCATGTAATTAGCTTCCTGTGCCTTCCTTAGACACCCCTCGACGTCCCTCCTGTGCGATAGAGGATTGACGAGCCTCACTGACCTCGATCATGGTCGACGATGGTCGTTCGGTCCAGCGAGCATAACCGAAGGTGGTGGGAATGGCTTAGGTCTTTTTAATCCTTTCCAATCATGTTTTCTGGTTTGCATTTGATCCTCCTTGCTTTATCATTGTTTGCCTTGCTTTTTTGTGTGCTATTGTGGTTCGGTGATGGCAATGAGGGTCGATCTTCTGATGCAATCTTGGGGTCTTGTGTCGTTACCGTGAGCTCTATGCATTGGTTCCCCAGTCCAGAGCATGGGTTGACCTAGCCTCCACTTGTTTGTCTATCCCTTATTTTGTTTTTGTAATATAGTTTGCTCTCATGAGATTTTTGTTTCTTACTCTTTCTAGCCATGCACTTGTTTTCTCATTTGGAGTTTTGCTCATCTCCCTTGGACAATGAGAAGTCATATGGTTGGACCTATTTTTGGACCCACGACTGGCCTATGCGAGTGACCTGTGCGGATGGTCTAGGGACTTTTGGCCAACATTTGACCGAGTCTCCATGCTTGTTTATCACATCTCTTCCATCCTTGATTGTTTTCATTCCAGATTTCCTTCTTACTGCAGTTGTTGCATCAAGTTTTCACATCATTGCATCATCTAGCTTAAAGATAAATACAAATCGGCATAAACATGACAACATAGCCACACATATGGTCAAACAAGTCAAGAAAGACCGATTTGTCGGGCATATGGGGGTGCTTAACACCATCCCTATGCATAACAGGAGTCGTTACCCTTTCTATGGCTCATAATGACCCTTGTGTCGCATCCATTGGCACAAATTTCTTTATTTTATGTTTCTTCATCGTGTTTTATCATCTGTATTTTTTGGTTTTCCTCGTCTTTCAGTTTTCCTTTTAATAGATTAGGTGGTGACTTCGATTTCTTTTTTCTTATCCATTTGTCATTTATGGTTTGCTTTCCCTTTGTTCCTTTTTTTTTTAACCCCAAGGTAGCATCCACACAGCTGGTGACTCCGCTGGGGATGCAAGACTCTAGCTCTCGTTTTGCCTTGTTCTTGTTTATGTGCCATTGTTTATTTGTTTGCATATTTTTATTTGCCTTGTTTGATGCTAGTTATGCCTTTTGTGATGTGATTGTTCTATTTACACAAGATGCTATGCCACTACACATACACATGCCATGATATCATGCCTTTTGATTTGATGTTTGTTTCCATTCACACAAGCATGATCACAACACTAGCACCTATCATGCACATGCCTTTTGATTGATGTGTGATGTATGCATACCATGTTGTTTGATTTTCTTCCCCTTTCTATCATTAATCTAGGACAATTAGTGACTTGTTTGTCTCCCCTTCTTATTAAAATAAAAGCATACAAGAGGAACTAATAATTCAGGCAAAACTAGGGATAAAGTGTTCATCCCCCCCAGCTTAATAAAATTCCATTAAAAAACATCAAATCATGTTTTGCATGCTTGAAGCATATAGAATCATGCATCCTCTCTCATTTAAGTCCACTTACAGTTGCGAAGGATAGTCCTGGTCAGTGGTTATATTGCTATTGGCATAGGATGGCATGTCGGTCTATTCGCCCTGTCTGGGGTCATGTCGGTGTTCTAGAGGGTACAACCCGTGCTTTGGTAGGGTCAAGGCTCCTAACACACCATCGTTCCACACCATAGGCATGGGACACGACCTTAACTTTTGAGTTTGAGTCGAAGACCTAGGAACCTTTTAGTGAAATCTAGAGTAGACGACCTTTTTTAGGACACACTTAGTTGGTAAGAGAGAGCATGTTAGAAGCATTCATGTGCGTATATGCCATTCATGTGACCTTAATAAGCTTTGCATTTTTTCTGCTTTTTCCTTTTTATACTGATCTCTCCTCTGCTTAAATGGTCAATGCACGAGTTCCCTAGCCGAAGCTTGAGTTCCCTTTCGCTGACTCCCCTTTTGTTGGCATAGTTCCTCAACTATCTTTTAAGCTACTCATCGCTTTTGATGATTTCTCATTGTAGAGTTCGCCCCATTCGTACCCGCTCTTGCTTAGTTATGGCGTAGCACTTCAATGAGCCTTTTCTCACTGTTGTCTCTAAATGGACATCGACTTCAGTCTCCCTCACCCTTGTGATATCTGTTGTGCCACCTACTCTACCAACATACCATTTCCAACTATCTGGGGTCACTCTGCCCATTGTTTCTGGACCATGGCAGGCTTTTGTTGGTCTGGGACCTATCACCAAGTCTGTTACAGTGACCACCACTCTGGCCCCAGAGTCGTTTGTCTCTATCCCACTGTTGAGTTCTATTATTGTTACCACCCAACCTGTTACGATAGTTTCTTTTGTAGGTTCTACTGTGCCTAGCCAGTTCAGCTTCCATCCCCCTTTGACATCCATCCCGCTTTCACTCCTATCCCTTAGTATTGTTTTCGACAGGTCATCCTCTGACCAAGCACTGCTTCTCATGGTCTTTGCCTAGAAGCTGAAAGGGAAGTCCCTTACTCTGAACCCGACTCTATCACTGTCTACCTTTGCCTCCTTTAAGGTCCCTTTGTAGCCCTTGTCAACTTACCAGATCACTCCCACTACACTTCTGCTTCAACCATCCCCCGAGCTTTTGGCTACCCTAGCGATGGTGGTGTCATCCCTGCCTCTCACACCAACACCACCCATAGTGCAGCATTTCACTCAACCACCTAGTGGTTAACGTGACCATGCCCACCCTGCATTCGCGTACCTGGCTCAGCCTTCCGACGACCCTCTCGCACTCTAGCGAGCCTCGGCGAACCAACAACTCCCACTACGCACGCATCGATCATCCGTTCCTTCTCCTCTCTCGGTTACCTTCCCTCTTCCCACTTGCCACCACCTCTCTTTATCATCTCCTCCCCCCACGTTGTGTCGGCCGTCCATTGCGTCGAAAGGGACGGAGAGGCACGAGCCGCTAGCTACTGGTGGCATGGGTGGGGAAAGGGGATGAAGAAGAAGATGGAATGGTGCGAGCTCGTGAGAGAGAGAGGGAAAAGAAAAAGAAAAAGAAGAAAAGATAGGCACGTAAATCGAGACGATTGTGTGTCCTTAAATTAGACTCCACATTGGTCCCAAATCACTAACAGGTGCACAGAAAGCCAACCACAAGCTCACACATCCAAGAAACAACAGATTATCCATTAATAAACCATTTATACATTATTATAATTTATTACATGGTTTACAATTAAAAATGGATAATCAGGCCCAAATGTCACATCCTACCTCGTTAAAAGAATTTTGTCGTCGAAATTCAGCTCTAATAAAATAAGTAGGGGTACTTTCTTTGGATGTCCACCTAGCACTCACAGGTAGCCTCCTCTGTACCATGGTGTTGCCATTGAACTAACACCAATGGGATCACTTTGTTCCTGAGGACTTGCACTTTTCTGTCTAGTATTTGGACTGCATTTTCAACCATAGACAGGTCCTCCCGCAGCTCCTCTGGCTGCATTGGTATCACCTCGGACGCATCGGCCGAGCACTTCCTCAACATAGATACATGGAAGGTGTTCTGCACACCCGCCAACTCTAGAGGTACATCTTGTCTATATGCAACCTCACCAACCCTCTTGGTAATTTGGTATGTTCCGATATATGTTGGGCTCAGCTTGCCTCTCTTACCGAACCGCATCACACCCTTGGTTGGTGACACCTTCAGGAATATGAAGTCTCCTATTCAAATTCCAGAGGTCTCCGCCTCCAATCAGCATAGCTCTTCTACCATCTCTAGGCAGACAACAACATCTTCCAGATCAGATCCACCTTGCCCTCGTACTGCTGTATGATCTCGGGCCCAACTAACTGTCTCTCACCCACCTCAGTCCAGCAAGTGTGTCCTGCAAGGTCTGCCATACAATGCCTATATGGAGCCATACCAATACTAGCATGGTAATTGTTATTATACGCAAACTCAATCAAGGGTAAGTGATCATCCCAGTTACCACCAAAGTCCAAGGCACTGGCCCTCAGCATGTCCACTAGTGTCTGGATGGTCCTCTCTATCTGGCCATCCATCTAGGTGTGAAAGGCAGTGCTAAAATTTAGCATCGTCCCAAAAGCCTCCTGTAGAGCTCCCTAGAATCTCGATGTAAACCTCGTGTCTCTATCAGACACAATAGACACTGGGACACCATGCAATCTCACAATCTCAGCCACATACAACTCTGCCAGTTTTGCCAAAGGAAGATTCACCCTCATTGGCAAGAAATGTGCCGATTTTGTAAGATGATCCACTATCACCCACACAGTATCATTCTTTCTTCGGTTTTGTGGCAAACCCATCACAAAGTCCATCGACACATTTTCCCATTTCCACACTGGAACGACCAGAGGTTGCGAAGTCCCTCCGGGCTTCTGGTGCTCTATCTTCACCATCAGGTAGGTTGCACACTTCGCCACATACTTAGCAATCTCCCTCTTCATCCCAAGCCACCAAAAGTTTCTCTTCAGGTCTTTATAGATCTTGGTGCTTCCTGGATGAATAGAGTATCTAGAGCGGTGGGCTTCATCCAACAAACTGTTCCTGATTTCCTCTATTTGAGGCACATACAATCTCAAGTCATATCTCAACCCACCATCTACCCCAACTAAAAAATGAGGGGCATTACTAGTTTCCAGCTTCCTCCAGATATATAACACAAAAGAATCATATTGCTGAGCTATGACAATCGCCTCGATCATCCTCAGGTGAACAGACAAATTAGCCAGTACTACTCTGGCAGGTCTCTGAGACTGTCTTTGTGGCTTGCAATCCACTAGCCCCTTTAACAATTTCCATTCATGGATCAACAGAACAGCCATGACATGAGTGTGTCTATTCAGAGCAACTAGAACCACATTTGCCTTCCTTGGGTGGTATGACAAGCTGAAATTATAATCCTTAATATACTCCACCTAGCGCCTCTGTCTCAGGTTCAAATCCTTCTAAGTAAAGATGTACTACAGACTCTTATGATCAGTGTACACCTCAAACTGTTCGCCATATAAATAATGCCTCCAAATCTTTAAGGCGAACACAACAGCTGCCATCTCTAAATCATGAGTGGGATAATTCTTCTCATGATCTTTCAATTGGCACGAGGCATACGCCACCACCCCACCGTGCTGCATCAACACACTCCCCAAACCAGTTCCACAGGCATCACTATAGAATGTCAAACCGCCACTCCCAGAGAGCAAAGTCAATACTAAGGTTGATACCAGACGAGCCTTCAATTCAATGAAACTCTCCTCGCACTGGCAATCCCAGGCAAATTGCACTTCCTTTCTAGTCAGTCTAGTCAAAGGTGCATCAATTTTGTAGAAATCTTGAATGAATCTCCTATAATAACCTGCAAGGCCGAGAAAACTTCTAATCTCAATTACTATCTTTGGTCTGACCCAATTGCTCACAGCTTCCACTTTGGCTGGATCAACCTTGATGCCTTCTCCTGAAGTAATGTGACCAAGGAAAGACACCTCTTCTAGCCACAACTCGTACTTGGAGAACTTGGCATAAAGCTGATGCTGCCTCAGCATCTCCAATATGATCCTAAAATGCCTTCGGTGAGTTTGAACATCTAGAGAATACACCAGAACATCATCCACAAAGATGACCACAAACTGATCCAAATAGGGCCTGAACACCCTATTCATCAGGTCCATAAAAGCAGCTGGAGCATTTGTCAACCCGAATGGCATAACCAAAAACTCATAATGTCCATAGTGGGTACGAATGACTATCTTCTACACATCTGGCTCATTGATCCTTAACTGATGGTATCCAGATCTCAGATCTATCATGGAAAACACTGATGCTCCCTACAAATAGTCGAACAAATCGTTGATCTTGGGTAGTGGATACTTGTTCTTTACAGTGATCTGTTTCAACATCCAGTAGTCTATATAGAGCTGAAGTGAACCATCCTTTTTCTTGACAAACAGAACCGGTGCTCACCAAGGTGAAATACTAGGACGAATGAATCCCTTATCCATCAGTTCCTACAGATGATTCTAGAGCACCCTCAACTCTACAGGTGCCATCCTGTACGGAGTCGTGGAAATAGGACTTGATCCTAGCACTAAGTCAATCACAAACACCACTTCCCTATGCGGTGGCATTCCAGGCAATTCTTCTGGAAAGACATCAGGATATTCCCTCACCACCGGCATGTCTTGAATCTTGACCACAGGCAAAGTAGAAACTGTCACACAGGCTAAATAGCTCACACTGCCTCTCTCCAGATGATGGTAGGCCTTGAGAGCCAAAATCACTTTTCTGGGCTCACCTGGTCTAGTGCCTTGTACCATACACCGGCCTTGGCCTAGACACTCTGCCAGAACTCTCCTCATGGCACAATCTATCACAGCTGGATGCTGTGCCACCAAATCCATTCCTAGGATAACATCATAATCTTGCATGTCCATCAGGATCAAGTTGGCCTAAAAATTCGTATCCCCTAACTGAATATCAACTGGTCTCAAATATCTCCATGCTAGGTTGTGTTCTCCGAATGGAGTGACAACATCTAGGTGGAATGCCAACCTGGCTGTCCTACTCCTAATCTTAGAAGCAAATGACTCGGAGACAAAAGAAAATGAACTCACAGAGTTGAACAAGACTCGGGCCATCTGATCAGCCACAAGAAAAGATCCTATAATCAACACACCATAACCATTATCATAATAAGAAATAGTGTTAAGTACACATAGGATCTATTATTACATGATAGGATTTAACTCATACAGCTATACTAATTCTCACCTTCTACCACATCTCCAGTTGGACCAGCATCTGGGGCAGCAATGGAGAACACTCTCCCCTTGGTAGGCTGACATGGCGCATTTCCTGCTGGCTTCGGTTGATTGGGAGAGTCCTTCTGGTAATGCCCGAACTTCCCACAGTTGTAGCATACTACACTATCTAAATTCCAACATTGCGCCATTACATGGCCCTTCTTGCCACAGACATGGCATGGTCCCACCTGTGGGCCGCTATTGGACCTTGCGTGGCTGAAACCCATACTCTCTTCTGTACTAGATGTAGGCAGTTGCTTCTACTTCTTCCCAGAGTTGCCAGAACTCCAAGAGCTTGGTGCTCCATTCACTAACAGTCGAGAAATGGAGGGTCGAGAGACAAACTTTCTCCCCTTTTCATTCTTAGGATACTCCTCCCGGAACAGCCTACAATCATCCTCATAATAGCTTGCAGGCTCAACAGCATCCGCTAAGGTCTAGCATCTGAAAACAATAACTCTGGATCTCAGCACAGGGTTCAGTCCTTCCACGAAACACTTAACTCCGTTCTTCTTGAAAATCACAGCTTGAGAGAACTACTCCAGCCGATGGAAGGACGACTCATATTCTACCACAGTCTGGCTCCCTAGCTTCAGATTCCTGAATTCTCTGCTTAGCTTGTCCCTCTCATGCTTAGGGAAAAACCTCTCATAGAACACCTCTTGGAATTCTTCCAATGAGATCATCAGTGGGTCCATATTCGGAAATTTGGTGCAGCGCACTGTCCTCCACCACTGATCCGTAGCACCCATGAGCTGGAATGCCACGATCCAGACCCACTTCTCTGCAGTGCACTCAATCCCCTCTAGGATCTTCTCTACCTCTAGGAACCAAGCCACACACTTCTTTGGTGTGCCGCGCCCATCAAAAGTCGGCGCGCCAAGCTGGCAAAACTGCTTAATCCATGGGTCTCCTTTCGCTTTATCTCGACTACTGCTACCAAAGGATTGGGTGAAACCCAGCATCATCTCGCCAAACTCTCATCTCATACCCCTCCATGCACTACCCTCTCCCATCTTGGAGTCAGGTACAGGCCTTGCCACGACTATGGCTTCAGCGAGACATCTTCCTGCCAGCACAACAAAACACAACAACCAAAAATTCAGGTGCACGACTCACTATTGTGCAACCCTAGGGAGCTACTAGACTGAACATCTCCAAGTCAGTGCACTAGGTGTAACCTTAGCTCTGATACCACTTTGTAACGCCCCGATCCCAAGCACGCTACTAAATCACAGTATCATCAAAAAAATTACACTAATTATAGAAACGTTAAATAACTGTAACTAAGGCTTACCTTCGGGATCTCAATGTGCCGCTAGAAGCTCTAACTCAAGCACCGAAAGTCGACTACACTGGAAAACCAAATAAAGCACGCATGAGTGACATCTAAGTCACCCAATACGTGCCCTAAACACATAGAACCACAAAATCTCTGCAAAACCATTAAAACTCCATTTTAATTTTCAAAGTTTGTTTTCTTTTGAAAATCAAGTTTTAAAACACCTTTTTTCTTCTCATCTAAAATCACTTGGGAGTTTGATCCCAATTCCATACTCTCTTTCTTTTCAAAACTCCTCTTTTCTTTTCAAAATATTTGGAAGCCATTTTCCAAAACATGCCATTTTTCAATACCTAGGATTCTCTTCCCAAAATCACCATGTTTCCCAAAAACTCATCTTTCTTTCTTTTATATTTTTCAAAATCTTTCTCATATTTTGAGAAAATCACATTTCCGACCAGAACCAGCCTAAAACACGTTGCCTCCGAGGGCTCAAAACCAAAACCGAAATCACTAGCTGGTAACTAGTTAAAGCCACAATTCATATTTATTTTTAGGATTTTAGGACCATTCATAAGTCCAATCCTAGCCAAACCACATTTCTTTTCATTATTCATTTCTACTTTTCTTTATTGATGTTACCTTGATCAGGGTAAACTAGGCACACAAGCAGTAGACGAGGACATCATTTTCCTTACCTCCCTGCACTACCGCGGTGAAATTCCCCATGCAGGATGCTACCGCCCTAGCCAACCGGCCTCAATTTCTTTCATATATACATGGGGATACGTCTTTTTCTGATGCCCCATCGGTGACCCGAACAACTAAGTACAATGACCCAAGCTCAGCCTACACTGTTGGCGACCCGAACAACTAGGTTGAGCAACCTAGGCTCAGCCTACACCGTTACGGGCTCGGTGACCCAAACAACTAGGTTCAACGAGCTAGGCTCAGGCTACACTGTCTCAAGCTTGGTAACCACAGTCGTGTCTGGCAACTGGTTTCATTGGAGCCTCATACTCCTACCATGTTGTCGACACCAACTCCTATGGTTCCTTATCACATTATTAGTGTTCCATTTTCAAAACTCTTTAAGCTTTTCCATCAAAATCATTTCCATTTCATTAATTTTCATTGCAGGAATCTGTTTTCCATCCAATACTTGACCCTCCTAAGGGGTCCCAACTCAAATCATGAAAACCATGCTTTAAAATTCATAAATTGGGTCTCATGCCCAAAACCACACATAATCAACCATTTTGTTTATTTATAGGGTCTAAAACCCAAAATCTTACCCAAATCCACTTATTTGGGTTTCACATTCCCCCATGTCATTTACATGGGGAAAACATCACTAACACATTCTCTACGTACTCTTAAAACCATTTATTTCCATCTCATTGTCACATTTAAATAACTTAGGGTCAGGGCAAAATCGGTAGACCGAATTTTAGGTTCGGTATACCAAGAGATTTTGGTCTACTGAAACTAGGGATTCTAGCCCTGTTTAGGTCGATGGAAATCACCCAAAGTGGGAGCCTCAATCTGACCTCCCAACCACACATCACAAATTACCAATAAATCATGGGGTGTAGACCCTTGAGCCTACTTCAAAACCCCTTAAACCATTATTCAATACATTATCTATGTGATTCATACGAAAATCACAAAGGGGAAGAGCTTAGTTTAACCTACTATAGCTTACATCCCAAATTTCTTTTAAATCCCACAAATCCTTCATCCTAACCGCATGATATCTATGTTTTCATGCATTCAAACTCATTCCCATCAATTTCCCTATTTTTCTACGATTTTACATGCATTTTTTGTCATTTCCATGCATTTAACTCATTTAATCAAACCACAAGGAAACGAGGAGGGACAAGGGTCGTGTACCTGGCTCAGCCTTCCGACGAGCCTCCTCGAGCCCCGACGAAGTTCTTCCGTAGGAGAACCACCACCTCCCACTGCACGCACGTCGATCTTCCTTTCCTTCTTCTCTCTCAGTTACCTTCCCTCTTCCCACTTGCCTCCGCCTCTCTTTATCCTCTCCTTCCCCCACATTGCGTCGGTTGTCCATTGCGTCGGAAGGGACGACAAGGCATGGGCCGCTAGCTGGTGGTGGCACTAGTGGGGAAAGGGGAAGAAGAGGAAGACGGAATGGTGCATGCTCAAGAGAGAGAGAGGGAAAAGAAAAAGAAAAAGAAGGAAAGAAAAAGAAGAAAAGACAGGCACACAAACCGAGACGACTGTGCATCCTCAAATTGGACTCCACATTGGTCCCAAATCACAAACAGGTGCATAGAAAACCAACCACAAGCTCACACATCCAAGAAACAACAAATTATCAATTAATAAACTATTTATACAGTATCACAATTAATTACATGGTTTACAATTAAAAATGGATAATCAGGCCCAGACATTGTTATATGTTGTTTTGGAAAGTAATAGGCTGTTTTGGTAGAGTGGAATGTCGTTAGGGTTGTTACAGTGAAGTGGGAAGTAGTTAGGGCTGTTATAGTGGAGTGGGAAGTTATAACGCCCCGATCCTAGGCACGTTACCAAAACACAGTATCAAGCATAATTACACTAATTACAGAAACATCAAATAATTGTAACTAAGGCTCACCTTCAGGATCACAATGTGCGGCTAGAAGCACCAACTCCTGCACCGGAACCCGGGTGCATGCGGTCTGCACTTGAAAATCAAATAGCACGCGTGAGTGACATCTAAGTCACCTAGTACGCGCCCCAAAACATACAAACCACAAAACCTCGGCAAAACCATAAATCTCACCTTTTTTATTTTTTCAAAACTTGGTTTTTCTCTTCTTTTTTTTTTGAAAATCATCCTTTCTTTTATTAACAATCACTTGGGAATTCAATCCCAAACCATGCTTTTTCAAAAGCCATGTTTCCTTTTCTTTTCTCAAAACATTTGGAAATTCATTCCAAAACCACTTTTTCTTACAAAACATTCTTTTACATTTCTTCTAAAAACCTTTTGGAATTCATTTTTTCCAAAACAATTCCATTCTAATAGATTTGGGATTTCTTCACCAAACACACTTCTAAATTCACATTTCTGACCAGATCTAGCCTAAAACACAATGCCCCATTGGGCTCAAAATCAAATCATAAACAATGGCTGGCAATTGGTTAAAACATTCTCATTTCTTTTCAGGATTTTAGGACCATTTCATCAGTCCAATCCTGACCAAAACACATTTCACTTTCTTTATTCATTTCCAATTTTTTCTACTGTTGTTACCTTGATCAGGGGTAACCAAGCACACAAGAAGTAGGCGAGGACATCCTTCCCCTAGCTTCCTGCACTACTACGATGAAATTCCTAGTGTGGGATATCACCGCCCCAGCCAACCGGCCTCAATTTCATTTCCATAAGTGCACGGGGATACATCTCTATCTGACGCCCCAGTCGGTGACCGAAACAACTAGGTCCAATGACCCAGGCTAAACCTACACCATCGGTGACCCGAACCACTAGGATTAAAAGCCCAGGCTCAGCCTACACTGCTACGAGCTCGGTGACCCGAACAACTAGGTACAAAGACCCTGGCTCAGCCTACACCGTCGGTGACCCGAACAACTAGGTATGAAAATCCTGGCTCAGCCTACACCGCTATGAGCTCGGCAACCACATTATCAGTGTTCCATTTCAAAACCATTCTTCTCGTTACAGGACTCTATTTCCTTGCAACACTTGACCCTCCACTGGGGTTCCAACTCATGTCATCAAAAACACATTTAAAGCCATAAATTGGGTCTTAAGCACAAAAACCACACAAAATCATTTCTCTTTTTTTTTTCATGCATTCGTAGGGTCAAAACCCAAAACCACACCCAAATCCATTTGTTTAGGGTTCCGCATGCCTCCATGTTGTTACACAGGGCAAACATCATACATATAAACCCACCATATCATTAAAACCACTTAACATTCAATAAATTCCACATTTTTACAGTCCAAATTTAGGGCAAAAACGGCATACCGAATTTTCAATTCGGAATACCAAAATTTCCTGTTTCGGTATACCGAAAATTTATGGTATGCCGAAACCCGCTGTTTCGGTGGACCGTGAAAATTCGGTCTACCGAAACCCTGGGTTCTGGCTTAATCAGCTAGGATTTTGGCATATCGAATTCCTCGCAGACAGGGCACACCCCTGTTTCGCAACGGCAGAATTCACCCAATGTGGGAGTCCCAATCGGAACCCCCGACATGTACCATAAATTTCCATAAAATCATGGGGTGTAGACCCTTGAGTCTACTTCAAAACTCCTCAAACCATTCATGGTTCCATCAACCACACAAGAAGATATAAATTCGTAAAGGAAACATGCTCAGAGTTAAACCTTAAAACATTTAGGGCATATCTACCCAAAACTCAGGAAATTCACACAATCTTGCATGATCCCTACACATTCACTTCATTTAACTCATTCCTACTATTTTTCTACAATTTTTCATGCATTTCCCTTGATTTTTCATGATTGAGGCATAATCAGTAGGAAACATGTAAACAAGGTAGAGACAGGGCCGCGTACCTCCGATGGTGCCCCGGTGATCCTTCTCACACTCTGGCGAGTCTCCTTGCACCCTAGCGAAGTCTCTCCCACCAGCGGACCACACGGACAGCCACCACCTCTTCCTCAATTGCGCTCACGTTGTTTTTCTCTCCCTCTTTCTCCTCGTGTCACAGCTCACCTTCATCCACTCACCTCCGCCTCTCTTATCCCTACCTCCTCCCGCATCACGCCAGCCACCCATCGTGTCAGAGGTGACAATGAGGCACGGGTCGTTGGGTGGTGGTGGCACGGGCTGGTGGAGGGTGAAGGGGAAGAAGACGGGTGGGGTGAACTCGTGAGTGATAGAAGAAGAAAAAGGAAGAAAGAAAAGAGGAAAGAATGGACACGCAAATCGAGGTGATTGTGCTTCCTCAAATTGGACTCCACATTGGTCCCAAATCACAAGCAGGTACACAGAAAGCCAACCACAAGCTCACACATGCAAGAAACAACAGATTATCCATTAATAAACCATTTATTCAATATTGCAAATAATTACATGGTTTACAATAAAACTGGATAATCAAGCCCAGATGTCACATCCTACCCTCCTTAAAAAGATTTCGTCCTTGAAATTCAGCTCTAACAAAACAAGTAGGGGTACTGTCTCTGGATGTCCAACTTGCGTTCCCAGATAGCCTCATGTGTACCATGGTGTTGCCACTGAACTAACACCAATGGAATCACTCTATTCCTGAGGACTTGCTCTTTCCTGTCCAGTCTCTGAACTGCATCATTAACCATAGTCAAGTCCTCCCGTAACTCCTCTGGCTTCACTGGTATCACCTAGGACTCATCGGCCGAACACTTCTTCAACATCGACTCGTGGAAGGTGTTCTGTACACCCGCCAACTCTGGAGGCAGATCTAGTCTGTAAGCCACCTCACCAACCCTCTTGGTAATCTGATACGATCCGATATATCTAGGGCTCAACTTGCCTCTCCTACCGAACCGCATTACACCCTTGGTTGCTGACACCTTCAGGAAAATGAAGTCTCCTACTTCGAATTTCAGAGGTCTCCGCCTCCTATCAGCATAGCTCTTCTGCCGACTCTGGGCTGACAACAACCTCTTCCTAATCAGATCCACCTTGCCCTCGTACTGTTTTACAATCTCGGGCCCAACTAACTGTCTCTCACCCACCTCACTCCAGCAAGTGGGTGTCCTACAGGGTCTGCCATACAAAACCTCATATGGTGCCATACCAATATTGGCGTGGTAACTGTTATTATATGCAAACTCAATCAGAGGTAAATGATCCTCCCAACTACCACCAACGTCCAAGACGCAGGCCCTCAGCATGTCCTCTAGTGTCTGGATGGTCCTCCTTGTCTGGCCATCCGTCTGGGGGTGGAAAGTAGTGCTAAAATTCAACACTGTGCCAAAAGCCTCCTGCAATGCTCCCCAGAACCTCGATGTAAACCTCGTGTCTCTGTCAAACACAATAGACACTGGGACACCATGCAATCTCACAATCTTAGCCACATACAACTCTGCCAATTTTGCCAATGGAAGATTCACCCTCATTGGCAAGAAATGTGTCGATTTCGTAAGGCGATCCACTATCACCCATACAATATCATTCTTTATTCGGGTTCGCGGCAAAACCGTCACAAAGTCCATCGACACATCTTCCCATTTCCATACTAGAATGTCCAGAGGCTGCATAGTCCCTCCAGCCTTCTGGTGCTTTATCTTCACCATCTGGCAGGTTGCACACTTCACCACATAATTAGCAATATCTCTCTTCATCT
Source organism: Posidonia australis (assembly GCA_024699735.1). Taxonomy (NCBI): domain Eukaryota; kingdom Viridiplantae; phylum Streptophyta; class Magnoliopsida; order Alismatales; family Posidoniaceae; genus Posidonia; species Posidonia australis. The sequence goes on along the minus strand of JAMKQA010004723.1, from coordinate 9,236 downwards.
AGGCCACTAAAAGTTCCTCTTCAGGTCTTTATACATTTTGGTGCTACCTGGATGAATAGAGTATCTGGAGCAGTGGGCTTCATCCAACAAACTGTTCTTGGTTTCCTCTATCTGAGGTACATATAATCTCAAGTCATACCTCAACCCACCATCCACCCCAACAGAAAAATGAGGGGCATTACCAACTTCCAGCTTCCTCTAGATAACAGACACAAAAGAATCATATTGTTGAGCTGTGACAATTGCCTCGATCATCCTCGGGCGAAGAGACAAGTTAGCCAGCACTACCCTGGCGGGTTCCTGAGACTGCCTTCGAGGCCTGCATTCCACTTGTCCCTCCAACAATTTCCATTCATGGATCATTAAACTAGTCATGACATGAGTGCATCTGCTTAGAGCATCAGCAACTACATTAGCCTTCCCTTGGTGGTAGGACAAACTGAAATCATAATCCTTAAAATACTCCACCCAGCGCCTCTGTCCCAGGTTCAAATCCTTCTGAGTAAAGATGTACATCAGACTCTTGTGATCCGTGTACACCTCAAACAGTTCTCTATATAGATAATGCCTCCAAATCTTCAAGGCGAACACAACAGTAGCCATCTCTAAATAATGGGTGGGATAATTCTTCTAATGATCTTTCAGCTGGCGTGAGGCATACGCCACCACCCTACCATGTTGCATCAACACACACCCCAAACCAGTCCCACAAGCATCACTGTAGACTGTAAAACCGCCACTCCTAGAGGGTAAAGTCAAAACTGGGGCAGATACCAAACGAGCCTTCAACTCATTAAAGCTCTCCTCGCATTGCGAATCCTAGGCAAAGTGCACTTCCTTCCAGGTCAATCTGGTCAATGGTGCAATGATCTTGGAGAAATCCTAAATGAATCTCCTATAATATCCTGCCAGGCCGAGAAAACTTCAAATCTTAGTCACTGTCTTCGGTCTAGCCTAGCTGCTCACAGTGTCCACTTTGGCTGGATCTACCATGATGCCTTCTCCTGAAATAATATGACCAAGGAAAGACACCTCTTCCAAGCAAAACGCGCACTTGGAGAACTTGGCATAAAGCTGATGCTGCCTCAACGTCTCCAGTACGATCCCCAAGTGCCTCTGGTGGGTCTGAACATCCAGAGAATACACCAAAACATCATCCACAAAAATAACCACAAATAGGTCCAAATAGAGCCGGAACACCCTATTCATCAGGTCCATAAAGGCATCCGGAGTTTTCGTCAACCCAAATGGCATAACCAAAAACTCATAATGTCCATAATGGGTGCAAAAAGCTGTCTTCGGCACATTTGGCTCACTAATCCTCAACTGATGGTATCCAAATCTCAAGTCTATCATGGAAAACACTGATGCCCCCTGCAACTGGTCGAACAAATCGTCGATCCTGGGTAATGGATACTTGATCTTAATAGTGATCTGGTTCAACATCCGGTAATCTATACAGAGCCGAAGTGAACCATCCTTCTTCTTCACAAACAGAACCAGTGCTCCCCAAGGTGAAACACTGGGAGGAATGAATCCCTTACCCATCAGTTATTGTAGCTGATTCCAGAGCTCCCTTAGCTCAACAGGTGCCATCCTGTACGGAGCATTGGAAATAGGACCTGATCCCGATGCCAAATCAATCGATAACTCCACATCCTTGTGCGGTGGCATTTCAGGTCATTCTTCTGGAAAAACATCGATATATTCCCTCACCACCGGCAAGTCCTGAATCTTGACCACAGGCGAAGTAGAAACTGTCACACAGGCCAAATACCCACACTGCCTCTCGCCCGATGATGATAGGCCTTGAGAGCAGAAATCAATTTTCAAGGCTCACTCGGTCTGATGCCTTGTACCATTCACCAGCCTTGGCCTGGACACTCTGCGAGAACTCTTCTCTTGGCACAATCTATCATAGTTGAATGTTGTGCCAGCCAATCCATTGCCAGGATAACATCATAATCCTGCATATCCATTAGGATCAAGCTGGCAAGAAAACTCCTGTCCCCCATCTGAATATCAACCGGTCTCAAATACCTCCACGACAGACTGTGTTCTCCCAATGGTGTGACCACATCTAGGTGGAATGCCAACGTGGCTGGCCTAGTCCTGATCTCAGAAGCAAACGACTCGGAGACAAAAGAAAATGAACTCCCGGAGTCGAACAAGACTTGGGCCATCAGATCAGCCACAAGGAAAGATCCTATAATCAACACACCACAACCATAATCATAACATGAAATAGTGTCAATTACACATAGGATCTATTATTACAGGACAGGACTTATCAACTCAGTTATGCTAATTCTCACCTTCTACCACATCTCCATATGGACCAACATCTGGGGCAGCAATGGAGAACACTCTCCCCTTGGTAGGCTGACATGGCGCATCTCCTGCTGGCTTTGGCTGACTGGGATAGTCCTTCTGGTAATGTCCGGACTTCCAATAGTTGTAGCAGACTACTTTGTCCAAATTCCTCTGCCTTTGCCAACATTGTGCTGCTACATGCCCCATCTTGCCACAGACATGGCACGGTCCCACCTATGGGCCACTGCTAGACCTAGCATGGCTGAAACCCATACTCTCTTCTCTTCCAGACGTAGGCCGCTGCTTTCGCTTCTTCCTAGAGCTGCCAGAACTCCCAGAACTTGGCGCTCCCGTCACTAACGGTCGAGAAACAGAAGGTCGAGAGACAAAAGGTTGAGAGACAGACTTTCTCCCCTTTTCCTTCTTGGGATACTCCTCCTGAAATAGCCTACGATCACCCTTATAGCAGCTTGCAAGCTCAACAACCTCCTCTAAGGTCTGGCATCTGAAGCCAATAACTCTGGATCTCATCACAGGATTCAGTCCTTCCACAAATCTCTTGGCTCTATTCTTCTCAGAAACTGTAGCCTGAGAGAACTACTCTAGCTGAAGGAAGGATGACTCATACTCAGCCACAGACAGGCTACCCTGCTTCAGGTTCCGGAATTCTCTGTCCAGCTTATCCCTCTCATGCTCTGGGAAAAACCTCTCATAGAACACCCCTCGGAACTCATCCCAAGAAATCATCAGCAAGTCTACGTTCGGGAATTTGGTGCGGCGCACTGTCCTCCACCACTGATCCGCAGCACCCTTAAGCTGGAAAGCTGCGATCCGAACCCACTTCTCTGCTAGACACTCAATTCGCTCTAGGATCTTTTCCACCTCCAGGAACCAAGCCTCACACTCCTCAGGAGTGCCGCGCCCATCAATGGTCGGCGCGCCAAGCTGGCGGAACTGCTTGATCCACAGGTCTCCCTTCACCTCATCCTTGCTGCTGCTACCAAAGGACTGGGCGAAACCCCACATCATCTCGCCAAATTCCTGTCTCATCCCCCTCCAAGCACTACTGTCTCCCATCTCAGAGTTAGATACGGTGGTCTTGCCATGACTGCGGCCTCAATGAGACATCTTCCTGCCAGCACCATAAAACACAACAATCCAAAAATTCAAGTGCACGACCCTTTATTGTGCAGTCCTAGGGAGCCACTAGACCAGACATCACCAAGCCGGTGCACATGGTGTAACCATAGCTCTGATACCACTCTGTAATGCCCCGATTCCGGGCACATTACCAAAACATAGTATCAAGCATAATTACACTAATTACAGAAACATCAAATAACTATAACTAAGGCTCACCTTCAGGATCACAATGTGCGGCTAGAAGCTCCAACTCTTGCATTGGAACCCGACTGCACGCGGTTTGCACTTGAAAACCAAATAGCACGCGTGAGTGACATCTAAGTCACCAGTACGCACCCTAAAACATACAAACCACAAAACCATGGCAAAACCATAAATCTCATTTTTTTTTTTTCAAAACTTGGTTTTTCTCTTCTTTTTTTTGAAAACCATCCTTTCTTTTATTAAACAATCACTTGGGAATTCAATCCCAAACCATGCTTTTTCAAAAGCCATGTTTCCTTTTCTTTTCTCAAAACATTTGGAAATTCATTCCAAAACCACTTTTTCTTACAAAACATTCCTTTACATTTCTTCCAAAAACCTTTTGGAATTCATTTTTTCTAAAACATTTCCATTCTAATATATTTGGGATTTCCTCCCAAAAAACACTTCTAAATTCACATTTCTGACCAGATCCAGACTAAAACACAATGCCCCATTAGGCTCAAAATCAAATCATACACATTGACTGGCAACTGGTTAAAACATTCTCATTTTGTTTTAGGATTTTAGGACCATTTAATCAGTCCAATCCTGACCGAAACACATTTCACTTTCTTTATTAATTTCCACTTTTCTTTACTGTTGTTACATTGATCAGGGGTAACCAAGCACACAAGTAGTAGGCGAGGACATCCTTCCCCTACCTTCCTACACTGCCGCGATGAAATTCCCCGTGCGAGATGTCACTGCCCGGGCCAACTGGCCTCAATTTCATTTCCATAAGTGCACGGGGATACGTCTCTGTCTGACGCCCCAGTCGGTGACCCAAACAACTAGGTCCAATGACCCAGGCTCAGCCTACACTGTCGGTGACCTAAACAACTAGGCTCAAAAGCCAAGGCTCAGCCTACACCGCTTCGAGCTCGGTGACCCGAACAACTATGTACAACGACCTAGGCTCAGCCAACATCGTTGGTGACCCGAACAACTAGGTATGACAACCCAGGCTCAGCCTACACCGCTATGAACTCGGCAACCACATTATCAGTGTTCCATTTCAAAACCATCCTTTTCGCTGCAGGACTTTATTTCCTTGCAACACTTGACCCACCACTGGGGTTCCAACCCAAGTCATTAAAACTACATTTAAAACCATAAATTGGGTCTTAAGCCCAAAAACCACACAAAATCATTTCTCTTTCTTTTTCATTCATTTGTCGGGTCAAAACCCAAAACCACACCCAAATCCATTTGTTTGGGGTTCCACATGCCTCATGTTGTTACATAGGGCAAACGTCATTCATATAAACCCATCATACCATTGAAACCACTTAGCATTCATTAAATTCCAAATTTAGGGCAAAAACGGCATACCAAATTTTCAATTCGGAATACTGAAATTTCCTGTTTCGGTATACCAAAAATTTTTGGTATGCCGAAACCCCCTGTTTCGGTCGATCGTGAAATTTCGGTCTACCGAAACCCTGGGTTTTGGCTTAATCTTCTATGATTTTGGCATACCGAATTCCTCGCAGACAGGGCACACCCCTGTTTCACAATGACAAAATTCGCCCAAAGTGGTAGTCCCGATCGGACCCCCCAAACTTGCACCATAAATTTCCATAAAATCATTGGGAGTAGACCCTCAAGTCTACTTTAAAACCCCTTAAACCATTCATGATTCCATCAACCACACAAGAAGATATAAATTGGTAAAGGAAACATGCTCAGAGTTAAAGCTTAAAACATTTAGGGCATATCTACCCAAAACTCACGAAATTCACACAATCTAGCATGATCCCTACACATTCACATCATTTAACTCATTTCCATCATTCCTACTATTTTTATACAATTTTTCATGCATTTCCCTTGATTTTTCATGCTTGAGGCATTATCAATAGGAAACATGTAAACGAGGTAGAGACAGGGCCGTGTACCTCCGATGGCACCCTGGTGATCCTTCCTGCACTCCAGCGAGTGTCCTTGCACCCTGGCGAAGTCTCTCCCGCCGACGGACCACATAGACAGCCACCACCACTTCCTCGGTTGCGCGCACGTCGTTCTTCCTCTCCCTCTTTCTCCTCGTGTCACAGCTCACCTTCGTCCACTCACCTCCGCCTCTCTTATCCCTACCTCCTCCTGCATCACTCCAGCCACCCATCGTGTCGGAGGTGACAATGAGGCATGGGTCGTTGGGTGGTGGTGGTAGGGGTTGGTGGAGGGTGAAGGGGAAGAAGACAGGTGTGGTGAGCTCGTGAGTGAGAGAAGATGAAAAAGGAAGAAAGAAAAGAGGAAAGAATGGACATGTAAATCAAGGCGAATGTGCATCCTCAAATTGGACTCCACATTGGTCCCAAATCACAAGCAGGTGCATAGAAAGCCAACCACAAGCTCACACAAGCAAGAAACAACAGATTATCCATTAATAAACCATTTATACAATATTGCAAATAATTACATGGTTTACAATAAAAATGGATAATCAGGCCCTGATGTCACAGAAGTAGTTAGGGTTGTTATAATGGAGTGGGAAGTATTTATAAGTTGTTAAGACCTTGGATTACAGTTTATGGTTTGGTTTAGGGTTTTAATTATGGTTTTGATTAGTTTTAGAGTTTTGATTTGATTTAGGTTGGCTTTAGGGTTTTGAACTAGGGTTTAGGGCAAGGTTTTGGATTTCGAATTTGACTTTTATTTTGAGGGCTTTTTCGGGATTTGAGTTTGCTTTAGGATTTTGAACTTGGGTTTTGGATTGGCTTTGGATTTTGAATTTGATTTAAGTGGATTTTAGGATTCTGAGTTAATTTTAGGGTTTTGAGTTAGTTTTAGGGTTTTAAATTAGGGTTTAGTGTTTGACTTAGAGTTTTGGACTTGATTTAGAGTTTAGGGTTTGATTTAGGGTTTTAAGTTGAATTTAGTGTTCTGAATTAGGCTTTGAATTATTTTTGAGGTTTTGAATCAATTCTGGGGTTCTGGATTATGTTTTGAGTTAAGTTTAGAAATTTGAATTTGATTTTGGTTAGTTTTAAGGTTTAAGGTACCATTACTAGCACTTGGGGTGTTTACAGATGCCCCTCCTTGAGCGAGGTCGGAGGACGAATGGAACAGAGACTGATGCTCATGGATGACAAAGACACCCCGTGCCCCCTCTTGTAAAGAAAAAAGGAATAAGAGGAGGAGATCACTGCTCAGAGTTGACGAAGACACCCTGCCCAAAGTTGCAAGAAAGAGTTAGCTACTGGCAAATAGCTACCGATTGGAGAACGCATCGGAAGTGCTGCCCGACCTCCTAGAATGCAACAATCGAAGCCAAAAACAAAGAAAGTAATACTAATGACAAATGTCGACAAAAAATACCAGTGTTATTGCTGAGGAGACTGCGACTGCTATTGAATAATGATGAATGCCACAAGCGGATTATAATGTACTACAAAATGATGCATGTTTTGCTGGATGACAAGTTGATGACCAATCATCCCCTAAAGGACATGACTGGTTATCACACCCATCAAGAAAAAGCATCGGACAGGACTCACATTGCTTGCCAACTGAGAAGTGACTGGTCATGGATGTCATCCGAGTAGTTCAGGCTACCAGCCCAAAAAGGGGGGAAGGAACAAGGTGAGTGGGGAATCCATCAGGCACCACAAGTATTTCCTGGGTTGCTTGGGGTACCAGCCCAAGAGAAAGGGGGCACGACAGGATACCAGAAAAGCTGACCAACAGGATAGACACCTTGACAGGTTCCCATCGGGCAGTCCAGCGTAAAGGTCTACAAATGATGGATGGTGTACTCCATCGGGAGCACGACCTAAGGGGGCACCATCGATACCAAACTCTCTGAATAAGGATCGAATGGGGCATGGTAGGTTTCGGACCTACAAACTAAGAAGGGAATATGGCAATATCAGCCTAAGTCATAGTTTAGGATACCAACCTGAATGATAGTTAAGGATATCATCCTAAATGAAAGATTAGGATATTAGCCTAAATGATAGTTAAGGATATCATCCTAAGTGATAGTTTAGGATATCAGCCAAAATGATTGTTTAGGATATCAGCCTAAGTGATAATTTAGGATATTAGCCTAAGTGAAAGTTTAGGATATCAGCCTAAATGATAGTTTAGGATATCATCCTGAGTGATAGTTTAGGATACTAGCCAAAATGATAGTTTAGGAAACTAGCCAAAATGATAGTTTAGGATATCAGCCTAAATGATAGTTTAGGATATCAACTAGAGTGATAGTTTAGGATAACAGCTTGAATGATAGCTAAAGATATTAGCCAAATTAATAGTATAGGATATCAGCTTAAATGATAGCTTAGGATATCAGCCTAATTGATAGTTTAGGATATAAGCCTAAATGATAGTATAGGATATCAACCCAAACGAAAGTTTAGGATATCAACCTAAACGAAAGTTTAGGATATCAGCCTAAGTGAAAGTTTAGGATATCAGCTTAAGTGATTGCTTAGGATATCAGCCTAAATGATATTTTAGCATATCAGCTAGAGTGATAGTTTAGGATATCAGCATGAATGACAGTTTTGGGGAGGCACGGGCCTCCATCACTGGTGGCACGGGTGGAAGAAGAGAAAGAAGAAGAAGACGAGGGATCAGTGGAAGGGTGTGGCTCGTGAGAGAAACGGAGGAGAAAGAGGAAGAAAAGAAAAGAGGAAAGAACGGCACGTAAACCAAGACAACTGTGTATCCTCCAATCGGACTCCACATGGATCCCAAATCATAGGCAGATGCACAGAAAACCATCCACAACCAAGAAACAACAGATTATCCATTAATAAACCATTAAACACAATATTGCAAATAATTACATGGTTATAATAAAAAAATTGATAATCAGGCCCAGATGTTACATCCTACCCCTTAAATGAATTTCGTCCTCGAAATTCAGCTCTAACAAAACAAGTAGGGGTACTGCCTCTGGATGTCCATCTCGTGCTCCCAGGTAGCCTCCACTTTACCATGGTGTTGCCACTGAACTAACACCAATGGAATCACTCTATTCCTGAGGACTTGCTCTTTCTTGTCCAATATCTGAACTACATCATTAATCCTAGTCAAGTCCTCCTGCAGCTCCTTTGGCTGCGCTGGTTTCACCTGGGATGCATCGGCTAAACACTTCCTCAACATCGACACATGGAAGGTGTTGTGCACACCTGCCAACTCTGAAGGCAGATCTAGTCTATAAGCCACCTCACCAACCCTCTTGGTAATTTGATACGGTCCGATATATCTAGGGCTCAACTTGCCTCTCCTACCGAACCGCATTACACCCTTGGTTGGTGACACCTTCAGTAAAATGAAGTCTCCTACCTCAAATTCCAGAGGTCTCTGCCTCCTATCAGCATAGCTCTTCTACCAGCTCTGGGTAGACAACAACCTCTTCCTGATCAAATCCACCTTGCCCTCATACTGCTGTACGATCTTGGGCCCAACTAACTGCCTCTCACCCACCTCACTCCAGCAAGTGGGTGTCCTGCAGGGTCTGCCATACAAAGCCTCATATGGTGCCATACCAATACTGGCGTGGTAACTGTTATTATATGCAA
>JAMKQA010004722.1:0-29036 GCA_024699735.1 Posidonia australis | reverse complement strand
GGTTTTCATCTGGTTTTCTTTCTTGATGCATTAGGAAGGCACAGATTTGTTTTCAGCAGTTTTCCTGCATTTTAGATTGCATTAGGCATGTAGAAAGCAAGGATGATAAATCGCTCCAGATATTAGATCTTTGATCTTATTGTGCAAAATTATTGCATCAACACTTGAACTGGCAGACGAGCGATATTTCTGAGCATTAGGACACACCCCTACACATCATGCACCTATGCTTTAGACATCGCATAAGCATGGCATGGCATATCACCCTCGGGCATACAGCAAGGTCTGCAAAGCCGACATTTCATAAGCAAAAGAGAAATCAATAGAAGACCGATTTATCGGCCGTACGAGGTTTGCGCAGCCCTTTTTTTATTTGCTCTGCATGATTTTTCATGTGTTATATGGTTTTCCTCGTCTTCCATTTGAATAGACTAGGTGGCGACTCCTGCATTTTTGCATTTTTTTTTCTTTTATTTTTGCCATGGGTTTGCCGACATTGGCACACATATATTATTTATTTGTGGCCACCCCCGACGGCATGGTTACAGGGATCCCCTGCTGCACAGGCGGAATATCTGTTGGCCATCGCCTAGAAGATCAAGGGCATGGCCTTTGCCATTCAGTCCGCCATGGACCCTAACATTCCTGAGGTTCCTCGATAGCCTGCTCCGATGCTCCAAGCATTGGCACCACCATCTTAGCCCTCACCCCAGTTCCTCACTGCACCCACAATAGGTGTAACCCCATAGGTTCAGGCACATCACACCACCCCACAACATCTCACTCCAGCATCTGGTGGTCAGCCCCTTGGGTTGGCTGGAGTACGGCATCCTCAGAGCTTGCAGCCTGGTGTCGTACCGCTGCAACAGCTATTACTCCCACACTCCGCACCCACAACCACACAGCTCTCCACTTATCCTCCTCTCGCACACCATCAGGTTCAGGCACACCCACCCCCACAATCACGTCCAGCAGGGGTGCACTGATATGCTGGCCAGCTAGCCACGACACCAGGTGGCATGATGGTGGACCTGGAGGAGCACCTAGGCATCACACACACCACAGATCACTACCACCGCCCAGCCGGTGTATCCTGCGGCACCAGTTCGGCAAGGACCTCGCCCAGGGCAAAGAAGGTTTCCGCGTGCTCCATGACAATATACACCACTTGTTGAGCCACTGAGCGCCATCCTCCCTAAGGTGGTGTCACTCCTGAAGCTCCCGGAGATCCGCCCCCCATCGAATCCTCTTCTGGGGTGGTATGAGACGAGCCTTTTCTGCAATTTCCACCGCTGCGCGGGCCACTCAACGAACAATTGCACGGCTCTTCGGAACTCCGTTCAGGACTTGATTGACAACAAGGTCATCGTCATCGACACTCAGGAGGCACACACTGCACCTGCACCACCACCGGCACAAGCACTAGCACTAGCACCATCGGCCCATGCCAACATTGTCAACCAGCCCATGCCTGCGCATAACAGCTCTACAGGCGCTGGGACCTCAGGAATCCATTTCCTCTCTATGTCCAGGTCTATGACATCTATAGTGGACTCCTCTGGTCTGATCTATACTGGGGGTAGGACCTCCTCTACTCATTTTATCATCTGATCCATGCCGGTTCCGAGTCAGCCATCCATATGATATGGCTGACTATTTGGGCAGAGCATAACACCGCACTGCCTATCACGCATTCTGTGTCATCCATTGGCCTACTTATCTTGTCCCACCTCTTACCTAAACCCTATCCAATCTCCGGTCTGACCTTTTACCAAGATTCTTGTCCAATCTTTCATCCAGAATCCTATCCAATCTTCGGTCTGACTTTTTACCGAGATTTTCGTCCAATATCTTGTCTAGAATCCTATTCAATCACCGGTCCGACCTTTTACCGAGATTTTTGTCCAATCTCTTGTCCAGAATCCAATCTAATCTCAGGTCCAACCTCAGACTTAGATTCTTGTCCAATCTTTTGTTCAACCTCTTACTTAGATCCTGTCCAACCTCTTACCTAGATTCTCGTCCAATCTCTTGACCAGAATAGTGTCCAATATCTTGTCCAACCTTTCGCCTAGAATTCAGTCCGATCTCTTACCTAAACCCTATCCAATCTTTGGTCCGACCTTTTACCGAGATTTTTGTCCAATCTCTTGTCCAGAATCCTATTTAATCTCAGGTCCAACCTCGTACCTAGATTCTTTTCCAATCATTTGTTCAACCTCTTACTAATATCCTATCCAATCTCCGGTCCGACCTTTTACCGAGATTTTTGTCCAATCTCTTGTCCAGAATCCAATCTAATCTCAGGTCCAACCTCGTACTTGGATTCTTGTCCAATCTTTTGTTCAACCTCTTACTTAGATCCTAGCCAATCTCCAGTTCAACCTTTTACCTAGATTCTTGTCCCATCTCTTGTCCAGAATCCTATCTAATCTCAGGTCCAACATCATACCTAGATTCTCGTCTTATCTCTTGTCTAGAATCCTATCCGATCCATTGTCCAATCTCTTTCCTAGAACCCCGTCCAATCTCCCATTCAGCATATTGTCCCGTGTCTTGTCTAGTCTCTATTCCAACATCTTATCCAACCCCTTGTTCAGCTTCTTATCCAATATCCAGTCTATCCAGACCCCCTCGAGCCAGTCAGTTTCATTCCATCCCTCGAGCGCGTTAGTTACCTGACCATTCGTAGCGACCCCCTTCGGATGATCGAAAACGTTTGTCGCAAATGGGGATATAAGAAGGGTACACCACTCGAGCGGCACAGTTAAGGAATCTCTGAGCCCATCCAGGTGGAAGAAAAGCGAGAGCTCGAGAGATCAAGCTACGAGCAATAGCTGCACGAAGACGGATAGTCGTGCACCAAGAGGTACAATCAGATTTTCATTCCATTGGACCTCACTAACTTTGTCAGTGCAAGGATACTTGATCCCAGTCAGAGTCAAGCTACTACTGAAAAGAGTCGATGTCAGATGGCATAACCACAGCTTCAGTCGTCGGAAGTCGCTTCGACAGCATCAGCCACCACTCCAATAGTCATCCTTGCAGTGATAGTCCTACAAGCAGTCGTGCTAGTAGAGCCATAAGTACAGTCCCACCAAGCCTTGGACAACAACTAGAGGCAGAGCAATTCAGTCAATGAGCAAGTCAGTGACCTTGAACTATCGCCTTAGGAGCAGTTATCGGTCAAAGGAAAGGACCTTGAGTTAAGCTCAAAAGGAAAGTCGGGCGGCATCATTCCCATTAGCCAGCAGTAGGGTAGCCACCAGCTAGTGTCACCAATAAGGAATCATCTGGCATAGAAAGCATAGTACATTCTCTCCTTCGACGTCGCCAATCCAACCTTCAAAGAAGAAATCCTGTCAAAGCTTATCGCTTATGAAGAAGAGGATGATGACTTGGAAGATGGCGAGACACTTGAATCCCAGCCTCACGACAATAATCCAGAGGGGCCAAAATTTACATCAAGCAATCCGGTCTTACGAACCATACATCTTCAGGACGGTCGAGACAAATTCCGACCTAACCCCGCATGGTCTCTACATTATCAAGCCAGTCTAATCGAGAGGTGCAGCAATCCTTGAAGATATGAACAGTGTCAAGCTAACTGAGCCAGACTACACATGTCATCTGAAGAAACTACCAACGAACAGAAGGCATGTATCCTTGCCTTGCAAAGTATCCTCTTATGCATCGTGCATCATCCACTACTCCATCATGCATGCATATTTCAAAATAATCAATGGTCGAAATGCATCTAATCCATAACTTTCATTTCTATTTTCATGCACACTCAGTCATTTAAGCATCCATAACTACATCCCTCCATGCGTACTGCATCAACATCTCATCCTGATGATGAGAATCGGAATAGCTAGCCTGCTTGAGAAGGGTCTACACCTCTTCAATTGTCACTACCTACACATTCTAGCGAGTGAGGGAGCCACCATCCAAACATGGTTAGGCGAAATGTCCAAACTCCCATAGGGACTTACACCTCTAGAGGGAGATAAAATGTTAGGAGTGAGCATGAGTGTGAGCCAAAAAAAAATTTAAAAATATCCACAAGGGCATAAAAGAAATAAGAAGACAGAAGGCGAAGACAGAAGCCAGCCCTAAAGAGAGAGGCAAGTAGGCCAACTCTATCCCTACCACTTACCTTGGGGAGGAGTCGAAGCAGGAATCCCAAAGATCGTAGCAGACCAAGGGACTAGCAACCCCTTGCATGAAATCAAAGCAGCCTAAGGGACTAGCTACCCCTTACATAAAATCCCAGCAACCCCCTCCAAATCTGGATGCCAATTACCCCCAAGCTAGGGTTAGAGTGAGCCTACAAGCCTAGAGGGAGAAAAGAAATAAGTCAAAAATCAAAAAAGTAGGTCTAAGTCCCCGAGAGTTTGGCACGGAGCCTAACCTACTGAATAATCGACCCCAGAGAGCCACCAACAGCCTAGAAGTTTAGGTAGTGTTTGGTGAACCGAGGTCTTCTGCTCTTCACATAGTAGGCATGATTAGCGTTCCAACTTCATTCTAAGGGATGACACAACATACATCATGCTTGCATGCATTACCACTTGTCCTCTTTGCAAGGTCCCGCTAGGTCCCAAACTAGGGGCATGTCAGCTGCTCTTCAGCCTAAGACCTAGCAGAGAATATCGTACACCAGGGGCATGTCAGCTGCCTTTGTGGTGATAGTCTTCCCTGTCAACCAGGGGCATGTCAGTTGTCCTATTGGTTGACCGTTCTTGGGACAGTATCTTCGTCCAAAACATGTTGTCTACTCCATAGTTCGAGCGCGGAAGTGAGGACAACAACAGTGAACCGGGAGAGGTGTCAGGAATATCCAACAAGTCCATCTTCAAGGAGGAAACGTTGCCCTCGTGAAGCCCTTATACAGCCATGCAGCGAATATCAGTGCAGAATCAAAGCAGTAGTTATCCAGATCAGCCATCATCAAATGAACAGACAGAGCAGTCACACAGCGAGCGAGCAAGGCAGTCATGATTCAGGACGCACCCACCAGCAAGAGTTTGTTGGCAAAACCAGCTATCCAGGCTTTAGCTTCCTTAGCTCCTTTCTTTCAGCAACATCCTTATCCTCCTGTTACCAGGGGCATGTCAGCTGCCACTTGGTTTTGTTCTTTGACAACATTCCTTCCGAACTATCACCAACTGTCTCTCAGTTGAATAGTTCGCCCATCCAGCCTTTTGAATGACTACCCTCAGTCGGCTAGTTCGTTCATCTCTTTTTCTTGTGTCTCCTTTAAGTCCGGAGGAGATTCGAGTTCTGTCCGACTCCTTTAAGTCCGGAAGAGTCCTGTGCCGCTGATTCTTAGCCTCCAGGAACAGCACTTAGTCCTTTATTCTCTTTTCCTCGTGTCTCCTTTAAGTCTAGAGGAGATTCGAGTTCTGTCCGACTCCTTTAAGTCCAGAGGAGTCCTGTGCTGCTGATTCATGGCCTCCAGGAATAGCTCTTATCTCTTTTTTACTTTTTCCTCGTGTCTCCTTTAAGTCCGGAGGAGATTCGACTTTTGTCCGACTCCTTTAAGTCCAGAGGTGTCCCGGGTCGCTAGTTCCTGGCCTCTAGGAACAGCTCTTTGCCCCTTTTCTCGTGTCTTCTTTAAGTCCGGAGGAGATTCGAGTTCTGTCCGACTCCTTTAATTCTAAAGGAGATTCAAGTTCTGTCCGACTCCTTTAAGTCCGGAGGAGTCCAGGGTTGTTGATTCCTGGCCTCTAGGAACAGCTCTCTGCCCCTTCTTTCTTGAATCTCGTTTAAGTCAGGAGGAGATTCGAGTTTTGGCCGACTCCATTAAGTCCGGAGGAGTCCTGTCTCGCTGATTCCTGGCCTCCGGGAACAACTCTTAGCCTTTTTTTACTTTTTCTCGTATCTCCTTTAAGTCCGAAGGAGATACAAATTTTGTCCGACTCCTTTAAGTACAAAGGAGTCCTGTCCTGCTGATTCCTAGCCTCTAGGAACAGCTCTTAGCTCTTTATTCCTTTTTCTCGTGTCTCTTTTAAATCCGAAGGAGATTCGAGTTCTGTCTGACTCCTTTAAGTCCAGAGGAGTCCTGTGCCGCTGATTCCTAACCTCCAAGAACAACTCTCTACCCCTGTTCCTCGTGTCTCCTTTAAGTCCGGAGGAGATTCGAGTTTTGTCCGATTCCTTTAAGTCTGGAGGAGTCCCGGGTTGCTGATTCTTGGCCTCTAAGAACAGCTCTCTTGCCCCTTCTTTCTTGAATCCCCTTTAAGTCCGGAGGAGATTCAAATTCTTTCCGACTCCTTGAAGTCTGGAGGAGTCCTGTCCCGCTTGTTCCTGGCCTCTAGGAACAGCTCTTAGCTCTTTTTTCCTTTTTCTCGTATTTCCTTTAAGTCCAGAGGAGATTTGAGTTCTGTCCGACTACTTTAAGTCTGGAGGAGTGCTGTCCCGTTGATTCCTGGCCTTCGGGAACAACTCTTAGCCCTTTATTCCTTTTTCTCGTATCTCCTTTAAGTCCGGAGGAGATTCGAATTTTTTCTGACTCCTTTAAGTCCAGAGGAGTCCTGTCTCGCTGATTCCTGGCATCTAGGAATAGCTTTTAGCTCTTTATTCCTTTTCTCTGACTCCTTTAAATCTGGAGGAGTCCTGTGCCACTGATTCCTGGCCTCTAGGAACAGCTCTTAGCTATTTATTCCTTTTCTCTGACTCCTTTAAGTCCGGAGGAGTCCTGTACTGTTGATTCCTGGCCACCAAGAACAGATCTTAGCTATTTATCCCTTTTTCTCGTGTCTCCTTTAAGTCCGAAGGAGATTCGAGTTTTGTCTGACTCCTTTATGTCTGGAGGAGTCCTGTGCTGTTGATTCCTGGCCTCTAGGAACAACTCTTATCTCTTTATTCCTTTTTCTCGTATCTCCTTTAAGTCCGAAGGAGATTCGAGTTCTGTCTGACTCCTTTAAGTCTAGAGGAGTCCTTTACTGCTGATTCCTGGCCTCCAGGAACAGCTCTTAGTTCTTTATTTCTTTTTCTCAAGTCTCCTTTAAGTCCAGAGGAGATTCAAGTTTTGTCCGACTCCTTTAAGTCCAGAGGAGTCCTGTGCTGCTGATTCCTGGCCTCCAGGAACAGCTCTTATCTCTTTTTTCCTTTCTCTCGTGTATCCTTTAAGTCCGGAGGAGATTCGAGTTCTGTCCGACTCCTTTAAGTCTGGAGGAGTCCTGTGCTGCTGATTTTTGGCCTCTAGGAACAACTCTTATCTCTTTTTTCCTTTCTCTTGTGTCTCCTTTATGTTCAGAGGAGATTCGAGTTCTGTCCAACTCCTTTAAGTCTGGAGGAGTCCCGAGTCGCTAGTTCCTGGCCTCCAGGAACAACTCTTTGCCCCTTTTCTCGTGCCTCCTTTAATTCTGGAGGAGATTCAAGTTTTGTCTGACTCCTTTAAGTCCGGAGGAGTCCTGGGTCGCTGATCCTGGCCTCTAGGAACAACTCTCTGCCCCTTTTCCTCATGTCTCCTTTAAGTCCGGAGGAGATTTGAGTTTTGTCTGACTCCTTTAAGTCTGGAGGAGTCCCAGGTTGCTAGTTCCTGGCCTCCAGGAACAGCTCTTTGCCCCTTTTCTCGTGTCTCCTTTAAGTTCGGAGGAGATTCGAGTTTTGTCCGACTCCTTTAAGTCTGTAGGAGTCTTGTGCTGCTAATTTTCGGCCTCTAGGAATAACTCTTATCTCTTTTTTCTTTTCTCTTGTGTCTCCTTTATGTCCGGAGGAGATTCGAGTTTTGTCCGACTCCTTTAAGTCCAGAGGAGTCCCGGGTCGCTAGTTCCTGGCCTCCAGGAACAACTCTTTGCCCGTTTTCTCGTGCCTCCTTTAAGTCCGGAGGAGATTCAAGTTTTGTCTGACTCCTTTAAGTCCGAAGGAGTCCCGGGTCGCTGACCTTGGCCTCTAGGAATAGCTCTCTGCCCCTTTTCTTCGTGTCACCTTTAAGTTCGGAGGAGATTCGAGTTTTGTCCGACTCCTTTAAGTCTGGAGGAGTCCCGGGTCGCTAGTTCCTGGCCTCCAGGAACAGCTCTTTGCCCCTTTTCTCGTGTATCCTTTAAGTCCAGAGGAGATTCAAGTTTTGTCTGACTCCTTTAAGTCCGGAGGAGTCCCGAATTGCTGATTCCTGGCCTCTAGGAACAGCTCTCTGCCCCTTCTTTCTTGAATCCAATTTAAGTTCGAAGGAGATTCGAGTTCTATCCGAGTCCTTTGAGTCCGGAGGAGTCCTGTCCCGCTGATTCCTAGCCTCTAGGAACAGCTCTTAGTTCTTTTTTCCTTTCTCTCGTATTTCCTTTAAGTCCGGAGGAGATTCGAGTTTTGTCCGACTCTTTTAAGTCTGGAGGAGTCCTGTCTCACTGATTCCTGGCCTCTGGGAAGAGCTCTTAGCCCTCTATTCCTTTTTCTCATATCTCTTTTAAGTCCGGATGAGATTTGAATTTTGTCCAACTCCTTTAAGTCCGGAGGAGTCCTGTCCCGCTGATTCCTGGTCTCTAGGAACAGCTCTTAACTCTTTATTCCTTTTTCTCGTATCTCTTTTAAGTCCGGAAGAGATTCAAATTTTGTCCGACTCCTTTGAGTCCAGAGGAGTCCTGTCCCGCTGATCCCTGGCCTCCAAAAACAGCTCTTAGCTCTTTTTTTCCTTTTTCTTGTAATTCCTTTAAGTCCAGAGGAGATTCGAGTTCTGTCTGACTCCTTTAAGTCCGAAGAAGTCCTGAGTCGCTGATTCCTAGCCACCAAAAACAACCCAGTGCCCTTCTTTCTCGTGTCTCCTTTAAGTCCGAAGGAGATCTGACTTTTGTCCCGTTCTGGTGACTCCATTAAGTCCGGAGGACTCCCAAGCCACTGATTTCTGGCCTCCAAGAGCAACTCTTTTTTCCCTTCTTCTCGTATCTCCTTTAGGTCCGGACGAGATTCGAATCGTTGTCCTTTCCTCGTGTCTCCTTTATGTCTGAAGGAGGCTTGAGTTATTTTCCTGTATCGAAGAACCAACCCCTTATCCCTGGGCTGATAACCCTAACTATCCGGCGATGGGTTCGTCAACTCATCACCGGTAGATAAACTTGTGTGCTCGGGCAGTGAACATATTGGCTGCATCCAGCAATCCCTTGTGTACAATTTCAGAGCAGCTATAGACACATGACTCAGTAGTTGGCAACAATTTATGTCTTTCCATTTGCATTGAACTGTATGAAATATTGTGTGGCTGGAACAAAATGATATGTCATGCTAAATATCCTCTTAATAATGTTCTGCAGACTTGAGTCCAGAAAAGTTGCAACTCCCTCACCAGTTATGGGCTTCCCTACGATGGTCGTGCCACTGAGATGCTCAAAGGTCCTCCGAGCATGGATCGGAAAGCTGACAAGTGATGATCGTGACAAGCTACGGACTTGGGGGATCTCCACAAATTTTTTAGACATTGCAAATGTGGAGGTCTCCCGTTACTTCCTGTGCGCAGCAGCCCGATTTTGGAAGCCTACAACCCACACATTCTGATTCGGAAAGATTGAGCTGACCCCCACTTTGGAAGAGGTTCGTCGGGTGTGCTCTCTGCCAAAGTTCCTGGGGGCCACGGTGTTTATGCGGCAAGATGGATATTCTTCTGTGCTAAGTGAGTTGACTGACCTGTCGACCAGTGATTGTGGTCGTCAACTGATCTATACTGGTGGGCAATCTCCTATGCTGCAACTGACCTATTTTGACATGGTGTCCAATGGGCGTGCCTCCTTGGGCGATGAGCTGTGGCTGAGAAGCTTCATCGTCCACTTCTTAGACGAGCTGGTGTTTAGCCATGGCCGGACAATCGTGAGCATCGAGGTTGCAGAAATTGCTTTGGCGGTAATAACCCTGTCAGATAGACCTGGCCCTTATTATCCTGTCAGAGACTTATCGAGCCCTTGACCGATCGTTGCGACGGTGTCGACATTTCTATGGTGGTGATGCCTTTTTACAGGTGTGGCTGGCAGCTCATCTGGGGGTAGAAGTCTTACGCCC
The DNA here is from genome assembly GCA_024699735.1 of Posidonia australis. Classification (NCBI taxonomy): domain Eukaryota; kingdom Viridiplantae; phylum Streptophyta; class Magnoliopsida; order Alismatales; family Posidoniaceae; genus Posidonia; species Posidonia australis. The sequence goes on along the minus strand of JAMKQA010004722.1, from coordinate 19,046 downwards.
TCAGCGGTCAGCCTTCGAGTCTTATCACTAAAGTGGTCATGCCCGCACTCTCACGTCGGTCCGTGAAGAATATGAACGACTGGGGAGATTAATAGAAGACAAGTTGACTTGGCACATCATTCCTTCTACAACTCACAACTTCAAAGCATTATTCAATGACGCCGACATGAAGCTTATCATCTTGCCAGGGTTGATCGGTGGTGTCGAATATCACCCAATTAGAGTAATGCGGCAGTTTGGTTACTGACAAGACTCTTTTGCTCAAGGACTGATGCCAGCTCGATTCCAAGAGTATCCCCTGAGCTTTCACGTGGCCACAAAGGAACTGTCTCACCTGCTTACTGGCTCCATCCGATCGAGCAACCTTACAGTCACAGAAGGTAAGGATTGTTCAGATGATTACAAAGCCGAGATGGAAGAATCCTAGTCAATCTGTGGAGCAGTTTCGAGTTCTATATTGTTTCCAGAAGCAAGAGGCTCTAAAAGGCCTAGGGATGACCTAGAATGTTGACACTCATGTTATGCTACTTGCTCACTACAGACTAGAAAATAAGTGTAATCACATCATCTGACCGCATTAATAAATTCTTTGGGCCACATTTGCCATCTCGTTTGAATGACGGTGATTGACAGGGAATTGCCATCGCAGTAGCATATGCACATTTGTCTTAAACTGCTGCCCTCCTTGCCTACCGACTTGGCGCTGGGGGTCACCCAGCTAACGATCGGGGATCTCGTTTTATTGCCCTAACCTGGACAAGTGAAGCCACCCTAGGTTTCAGTACTAGGAGGGGCAGCATCCTATTTGTCCTGTTGGGATTTGTTCAAAGCCGAACAAGTGCCATTTCTACCCCTTCCTAGACCAGACGAGGTCTAGATGGTCTCATCCTAGGTTCGCTCTAGATAAGCGAGTCTTGATGCCCTTATCCTCGGGCTGATAGCCCTAACTATCTGGTGACGAGTCCGTCAACTCGCTATCGGGTTGATAGCCCTAACTATCCAATGATGAGTCCATCAACTCGTCAGCGGGCTGATAACCCGAACTATCCGGTCGGTAGGTCCGTCAACTTACCATGCCCTATCCTTTAGCTTGTAGGTTTGATAGTCTTATCCGATGCCCCTTCTTTCGGGTTGATCCCCCCTTGACATCCGTCATCATTCTATCCCTCGGACGGGAAGTCTGGCATCTTGCCATGCATCTTCCTGGGCCGGATGGTCCGTCATTTTGCCAAGATTGCCCTAAGCCATGAGTCTGACAGACTTATCCAGGCACATCTCGATGCGAGTTAGGGAATCCCTCATGCTACCTTTTGAGAGCTGAGCTACCCACTCACTTTCGGCATCATCTTCATGTATTACCCAGCATCAGGGTCATCCCTTGCATCAGCATTATGCATGGGCCACGAGTCATGACTTTTCGGTGCATCCGTCGAATAAGTGGCTCACAGCCCCACAACAAATGCTACTCTCCCGTGGACTCAAGTGGGGTGTGTTGTCAACCCTAAGCATCGGTCTCAGTTCCCTCGACCTCGCTCAGGCAAAGGCATCTGTAGACACCCCAATTTTGAGGTCATTTGGCAGCAGGCTTCTCCGGATGATGCTTTGGTTGTGACCACCAAAACCCTAGCCCACCTGACCCAATTGAATCTGAAATCCAACAAATCAACCTAAGCCCACTTAATCTAGTCAAAATCCACTTAAAAATCCAATAAAACCCTAAAAACACAAAATCCAATTAAAATCCACCTAAAATCCCATAAAACCCTAATAAAAACCTTAATTAAAAAAATCTAATCAAATCCACTTAAAAATCCAATAAAAACACTAATTAGTCAAATAAAAACCCTAATCATTTAAAACACACTTAAATCAACTTAAAATTCAATAAAATGCCTAATTAATCAAATTCAAAACCCAAATTAAGTTAAAAAAAAACCCTAAATAGACACTAAAACCCTAAAAATCCTAATTAACCAATTCATAAACCCTAATCGATCAAAAAATCCCTAAATAAACCTTAATTAAAACTCAAAACCCTAATTTCAAATCAATTAATTAAATACTAAATCCAAAACTAATAATCATATTTAAATCACAAAACTCTAATTAAAAATTTAAGATTAAAATCCTAAAATCCATATAAATTCCAAACCCAAAATAAAACAAGAAAACCCAAAATAATTAAACCTTACATTAAAACCAATTAACTAACCTTAATCAAATTTAATTAAAATCATAAAACACAAATAAAAATTCTAAACTAAAATTCTAAACCCTAATTTGAAATATAAAAGTCAAAACCCTAAAAAATCCCTAAAAATCATGGAAAATCAAACCTAAACTAATTAAAACCTTAATTAAACCCTGAATCACAAAATTAAGAAATTAAATTAAACTCATAAAACCCTAAATCAAAACCTAAATAAAATACGTAATTAAATCAAGTAAAATACTTAATTAAATCAAGACCAATGAAATCTAAGTTTAAACTAATCAAATTCAAATTTTAAACCAACTAAATCGAAATTAGAAATTAATTCAAATAAATCCAAAACCTGAAATCAAGAGAAAACCATTTAATCCATTTAAAACCAAGACAAATCATTTAATTAAATTTCAAAACATCAAATAAAGCCTTAATCAACTTAAAATATTAAAACACAATTAATCAATTCAAATCCCCCAAATCAAATCAAAATTCATCAAGTTAAACTTAATTTCAAAACACAAAACAAAAGAAAAAGAAACCAAACCCTAGCCCATTAGCAGGCCCAATAAGCCTAAAAATCCATAAACCAAAAAACTTTAGAAACACAGAAAAATAAAAAATTACGTGCCTAGCTCATTCACTAATAAAAAATTGTTGGTCTGTCCCAAATTTCTCCTTTGAAATATTAAGCAACCAGATCCACATAAAAATGGTATGTGGGGGTATGACATATAGAGCAAAGGGCAATTTGGTCTTCTGAAACCTGGTGGTTGTGCCTCAGATAATTTTGGATTTCTAACCTGGTTGTAAATTAGTTTGTTTGTTTAGTTACATTCTGTTTTTGTCCTTTTTCCATAATTTGATGCTTTCTTTGTATAGGCTTCTAGCGTATCAGTTATGTGACATTTGGGCTTGATTATCTATTTTAATTGTAAACCATGTAATTAATTGTAATATTACTTAAATGGTTTATTAATGGATAATCTGTTATTTCTTGGATGTGTGAGCTTGTGGTTGGCTTTCTGTGCACCTGTTTGTGATCTGGGACCAATGTGGAGTCCGGTTTAAGGATGCACAATTGCCTTAATTTGCGTGCCTATCTTTTCTTCATTCTCTCTCCTCCTTTTTCTCCTTCCCTTTTTCTTTCTCTCACGAGCCATGCCCTTCCACTCTTTTTCCCGTATTCTTCTTCCTCTTCTTCCACACCTGCGCCACCATTGACGGAGGCCTGTGCCTCCCTGCCTCTTCTGACGGGATGGATGGTCGACGCTAAGTGAGTGGTGGCGGAGATAAAGAGAGGGAGGCAGGAATGGACAGAGGAGGAGCGTGGTGAGAAAGGAAAGGAAGAGGAGAGAGAGAGAGAGCAGAGGCGCGTGAGCAGGGAGGAGGAGGGTCTACATGTGGGTGCTTCCACCGAGGGTCGAGGTTCACCGGAGCTTCGTCGAGGCGACACCGGGGTGCGGTGAACTCGTCGGAGTTGCATGGGCCACTAGAGAGGTATGCGATCCCTCCCTTCTCTCGTTATTGCTTCCTTGGAGAATAATGATGGAAAATGCATGAAAGATTGTAGAAAAATAGTATAAATGATGGAAATGTGATTAATGATGTGAATGTGTAGGGATCATGCTAGATTGTGTGAAATTCGTGAGTTTTTGGTAGATAATGCCTTAAATGTTTTAAGGTTTAACTCTGAGCATGTTTCCTTTGAGAATTTATATCTCCTTCTATGGTTAGTCAAATCATGATTGGATTGAGGGGTTTTGAAGTAGACTTAAGAGTCTAAGCCCTATGATTTATGATAGGTGTTTGGGGGGTTTGATCGGGACTCCCACTTTGGGCGACTTTCACCACCTGAAACAGGGATGTGCCCTGTCTACGTGGAATTCAGTATGTTGAATGTATTCGGTATGTCGAAATCCTGACAGATTAAGCCAAGTCCCAGGTTTCATTAGACCAAAATCCTTCGGTCGACCGAAACAGGGGGTTTCAGTATACCGAAACAGGGAACTTCGGTATACCAAATTGGAGATTCGGTTTGTCATTTTTGCCCTGACCTTGTTATACATAAGCATGAATTTAAATGAAGGATAAATGGTTTTAAATGTATGTTGAGCATATGTGAGTGATGTTTTCCCCATATAATGACATGGAGGAATGTGAAATCCAAATAAATAAATTTGGGACGTGGTTTTGGGTTTGATCCCATAAAGGAATAAAAAGAATGATTTTGTGTGGTTTTGGGTTTTAGACCCTATGAATGAACAAAATGGCTGATTATGTGTGGTTTTGGGCATGAGACCCACATTATGATTTTAAGCATGGTTTTCATGACTTGAGTTGGGACCCTAGTGGAGGGTCAATTGTTGCTAGGAGACAAATTCCTGCAACGAAAAGAATGAAATGGAAAATGGTTTTGAAAAGAAAAGTTTAAAGAGTTTTGAAATGAACACTAATAATGTGTTAAGTGACCACGGGGGTTGGTGTTGACAACATGGTAGGAGTATTAGGGTCCAATGAACCAGTTGTCAGACACGACTGTGGTTGCCGAGCTTGAAATGGTGTAGGCTGAGCCTAACTTTTTGAGCCTAGTTGTTTGGGTCACCGATAGTGTAGGCTGAGCCTGGGTCGTTGGACCTAGTTGTTCGAGTCATCGAGCTCGTGATGGTGTAGGCTGAGCCTAGGTCATTGGACCTAGTTGTTCAGGTCACTAACGGTGTAGGCTGAGCGTGGGTCATTGGACCTAGTTGTTTGAGTCACCGATGGGACGTCAGACAGAGACGTATCTCCGTGCACATATGAAAACAAATTGAGGCCGATTGGCCGCGGCAGTGACATCCCGCACGGGGAATTTCACCGCGGCAGTGTAGGAAGGTAGGGGAAAGGATGTCCTCACCAACTGCTTGTGCGCCTGGTTATCCCTGATCAAGGTAACAACAGTAAAGAAAAGTGGAATTGAATAAAGAAAAAGAAATGTGATTTTGTCAGGATTGGACTTATGAAATAGTCCTAAAATCCTGTAATGGATTAATGATGATGTTTTACCAATTACCAGCCTATATTTATGATTTGGTTTGAGCCCGAGAGGCATTGTGTTTTAGGCTGCATCTGGTCAGAAATGTGAATTTGAAAGTGTGATTTTGGGAAGAAATCCCAAGTATTGAAAAGGATATGTTTTGGAAAATGAATCCCAAAGGTTTTGAAAGAAAATGCAAATGCATGTTTTGAACGAGAATGTGGTTTTGGAATGAGTTTCCAAATGTTTTGAGAAAAGAAAAGAAACATGGCTTTTGAAAAGAGCATGAATTTGGGATTGAATTCCCAAGTGATTTCCAATAAAAAGAGAAAAGAAGATTTTCAAAAGAAAATCGAGTTTTGAAAATCAAAGAAATGAGTTTTATAGTTTTCCAGAGATTTTTGTGGTTTTAGTGTTTAGGACGTGTACTGGGTGACTTAGATGTCACTCACGCGTGCTTGTTGGTTTCAGGTGCAGACCACGTGCAGTCGAGTTCCAGTGCAGGAGTTGGAGCTTCTAGCCGCACATTGAGATCCTAAAGGTGAGCCTTAGTTACAGTTATTTAATGTATCTGTAATTAGTGTAATTATACTTATGATACTGTGATTTAATAGCGCGTCTGGGATCGAGACGTTACAAGTTATTTGTAATTTTTTCCTTGTATGCAATGTCTTTTTATCTTGCCCCAAAGATTTATTGAGGATGGCATGCTTGGTCAGCAAGATCTGAACATTCAAAGGATGTGACTTGCTCGAACTGTTTGTAAAGTGATTGACAGTTTTGCAAGGAAACAAGCATGCAAAAAGATGTTTGCTAACTTGAGTTCCCTGTGATGCTTAAGTCGGTGATTGTATTTGGATTAGTGGTAAATCACGTTTTAGGTAGAATTAAGAATAATAGCGCAACAAGAGAAATGACATGCATTTAATTGATACACTAGTACACATTTTGAAGTACCGTGTCAAGAGAATTGCAAATTTGGAACAATTTTGTAAATACTGAAATGTATATGGGTAAACAATCCTTCATTAAATCCCTTATTTCATGGAAATTACGTTTCTCAGTCTCTCACATCCTAATGTCTATTTTATTTGTCAACTATAACTAGTTTTTAATAGAACTCTTTTACTAGATATTGATGAATTTTTGTTTGTTTTCTACAGCAGACAAACTGGCAAACATAAATATTGCTGAAGGTTAGTTATCTCTTATTATCTTTCTTGTGAGGATTCTATGCTATGTGTATCCTATTTTAATGCAAATCATGCCATCTATCCTGCCTCATAAAATCATATTCTTGTTTGTGTTTTTGCTTCCTTATATTTTCACTTTGCAACCAACATTGTGTTTTATAAAATCAGATGGCCAATCAACAACCTATAAATGGAAAGGAAATTGAAAAGTGAAACTTTTAAAACTTCATTTATACAAAAGGAACTATCTAGATAATCCAAGTCATTGTCTATATTCTTGGTTAATAATCCTGTGTGTCTATATTCTATGTTAATAAAACTGTGTGTCTATATTCAAAACATCATAAATTGCTTGCATATTTAGTAAATTCTTGCCAGTTATTAAATTGCCCAAGTAGAATGTTTAGGTCTGTCTTCATGGTTATTTTTGCAACCAGAAATTGTGAGATCAAGGTGCTGGTTGTGCAGTGGTTAAGATTTAAGGTAAATTAATAATAGCTAAGATATGAATAACATAGGGAATTGGTTATCTACTTTGCATCTGTACTTGCACTGAGGGACATTACAACGTATAGACTATATCAAGATTCAAATGCCTTGATTAGAGAAAAACTTCTTCTATTTGTCCAAGTCATTCAGCTTAGAGAAGACATTGATAGATAGAGCCAAAATCCATTTAACACTAGAGGAATTAGTGAGCACCGTTTTCAGGGTTGAAAGAGCAATAGAAGAAAAGTAATCTAATAGAAAAAGAAACTCTGCAAAATGACAATGGGGGGAAGGGGGTTGAAAGAGCAATAGAAAAAGAATCAAATACTCCATAACTGGTTTAACATTGGTGCTATATACTAGTACTAATCGATAAGCGAAAATGGACGTGCACCATTTGATATAATTTCCAGGTTCTATGGCTCCAATTAGGAATGGATGTGGACCTACTATGGATCAAGTACTAAGCGAAAATGATGGACAACCATCAATTACATGGAACGCCATTAGTAAGCTAGTTGTTGGCTATAATTGTTAGAAATTCATCACACAATTAGGTGTGTGGGCTCGTAATGGAAAACTTCTACCATTACATTATCATGATTGGCGGATGGTACCAATACATCACAAAGAAGATGTTTGGGAACACATTTTGACAAGAACTAGCAAATCTTATTTAATATACACTTCTTTTTTTAGTATGTTAACAATTCCATTGGTTTTTGTAATCATTTTTGTCGTAGGGCATGTTCCCATGTGTCAAAGATAGAAAATATGATGTTTTGAAAGCCTTAGGTTTGAGGTGGAAGAATTGGAAACACAAAGTCAAATGCAAATGGTATGATCCGTTGCCAAATGACGCAACACGTTTAAGAAAATGTCTAGAAAGGGTAGAGATACAACAATGGGAAGAATTAGTTTCATATTGGAGTTCTGATAAAGGAAAGGTATAACTGATTTTTTATATTTTGACCAAGATACATAGTCAAGAAATAATTCACTCCTGGTTTTTGTGTAGGCCAATAGTACCACCAACAAAGCTAATCATGGAAAGCAAAAGATGTGTCATACTACTGGTACCACATCTTTTGCACGTGTTTGTCAGAAAATGGTACATTTAATAATTTTTACTCCAATTAGTAAGATATATTTCAAACTAGTCTTATTTGAAAATTATTTTTAGAGATTGGAAGGTAAAAACCCAAGCAGGTTAGATGTGTTTGATGCTACACATCATCGAGTAGATGGTACGCCAGTGGACGATGCATCTGCTGTTGCTCTTGTAAGATGGTTTTTTTATGGTTTAAGATCTGAAAATCATTTTATTTATGCTATAAATAAGATCATTTCCAAGTATTACCTTCATGTACTATTCCTGCATTTAGTGATTTTCATGTTAAATATTGTTTGCCTTATTATTTAGATTATGATGGCATAATAGGTCACATAAGACTTGTTCTTAGAAGTTTTACAAATTGATGATTTTCTTACTATCTTCTCCATCTTAGAACAAAGATTATAGCATCTTGCTAATAATTAACAATTTACAACAACATTAGCCGTATCTTTTCAAAAATCTAAATATGAAACTGAGACATGATACAACTTTTAAATCAAGCATCTATAGTTATGTGATAAATGCATCTGTGAAACATGTTATATTCAAAATAAGTTGGAAGTTAGCTTCATGACCTTATATTCAAGCCTAAAAGCCAAATAAGATGCAAACAAATGGAAAATCTAACCTGAAATGGCTACAACTTGGATTTATTTAAAAATAGACTTTGATGAGCATGTGTTTTTGAGCTTCTTGAGAAAAAACGTAGAGATGCAAAATATGAATCATTAAAAGATGTTATCCATTCATGCACTTTACCATATCTTTTGCAATGAAAATATGCAATATGTATTCTCAACGGCACATGTGATAGTATCTGATCTGATAGAGAGACAAGTTTTATAAATGTATTTTAGTTTTGAAACACTACTTATAGAAACTAGAACATGCAGTGAATTTCGAATAAAATAAAATATAATGGGGGTTTCAATGCAAAAATTGTCACGTCTCAAATTTTCCACAATAATTTAAAACAATTAAATTACGGGAAAATTAAAGTCAAATAGTAAATATCTAACTACCAGGAACCTGTGTGTGTGGTTAGGAGACTCCAGACTATATGCACTACACTAAACCGATCGCATGTCTGCACCTGCAAACCAAAACTACAAGGAAAACGCATGAGTGACAAAAGTCACCCAATACACACCTCGAGGAAAAAACCGTGGAAAACAAAACTATAATCAATTTTCCTTTTAAATTCATTTCGCAACCATTTTCTCAAAACCTCATAAACCAGGCCCACATTGGCTAAAACCACAATCGGGGTTCTTCTAGCCTAAAGCCACAAGAAAAGGCCCTCAATGGCCAAAACCACACATAGTGAGTCGGGAAGTCCGGCGGCAGGCAACCCAACTCTAGCCACATGCAATTCGTCAAGGAGAGACCACGGCATTTTGCACTGCCACGGTGTGCCACCCTATGCAAGAGCCAACCACCGTCCCGCGATTCTCCGGTCTAGAGAACCCTCACAAAGCCAACCCCTCCTTGGGAAGGTTGTCTTGTCTCTCAGGATGCTACCAGCTACGGGGCACGTGTCCCATCCACACTGGCCACCACAGGGTAGGCCTCCTCACGACGTCCTCCACACACGGTGCTCAAGAGGGAGTGTCATACGTCCACACTTGATGGCACCCGAGCCTTAGTGCTCAGAGCGACAGCAGGAGTATCATACCTCCCTGTCATGCCACAAGACACCTCAACTTGCAGACCACAACCCTAGCCTTGAGGCAACAGTTAAGGAGTCTTATACCTCTAGGACTCGACGTCTCTCAGCCTCAGGTATCTCGGCCCCCGACCGCAACCAAGAAAACCAGGAAAACATTTCTCCAAAACAGGTCAACTATTTCTTTGAAATCCATTTCCAAAATCATTTCCATATCTTTGAAAATTCTTCCAAAACCGCGGCAAAGCGATGAGTCAGGTGTCCCAGGAGACCACCACTGATGGCCCACAATCCCATCTTGTTGGGACAAAGCACAGCAATCCAGAAAGCTGTTGGGAAACTCATTTTATAAACATATTTGGGCCTAGATTCGGCATGCCAGAAATCAAGTTCGGTATGCCGAAAACCACTGATTCGGCATGCCGTTCTGGTTCTGGTATGCCGAAATCCAATGAATCGGTCGACTAGGGTGATTCGACAGGTTGAATCGATCGGAGGGCCAAACTGACAAAAAAACGGTATACCGAACGAAGTCAGTATACCGAAATTCACTGATTCGGAATGCCATTTTCACTTCGATATGTCGAATTCTGCAATCCTAGAAAACAGTCGAAAACCCTACAGTCCAAAATCGCCCCAACTGGGACCTCCAATTGGACCACCTAAAAAAGCACCAAAAATCTTGCATAAAACATAAGATGTAGACCCTCGAGTCTACTCCAAATTCCAATAAACAAAACTAAAATCCATTCACCATGCATCAAGATATAAAATCGCAAAGGCAAGAGGGTCAAGAGGACTCAAAACGCACCAACCGCCATAAATGCCAATAAATTCACCATAAATTCTCATAAAATCACAATAAATTCTAGGAATGTAAATTTACTAGATTTCATGCAATCCTAGCATTTTCTACCAATTCCATGCTCTCTATTACATACGGTGGAGATGCGTATCTCAAAACGAGTTCGACGATCTCTGGCTGACTCTAGCGAGCTCCGGCGCAACCACGGCCTCGGGAGCGCTCCACTAGAGCTCCACACACCACCACGAGTCGCCGTACACCGTCATCGGCCCTCGAGCACACCGAATAGAGAGGAGGTCACGAGGGAGGATAAAACAGGGGGGAAAGCGAGAGAGGAAGAGAGAAAAGAGAGAGACCGGGGAGAGGGGAAGTAGTGGAGGGAGAGAGAATGAGTGGTGGAAGGAGAGGAAAGATGTGTGCTCGGGACGGAGAGAATGCGCGTGGAGGAGAGAAGACTTGGGTCATGCATGGTAGAGGCTTCGAGCTTAAAAAGCCACGTAGAAGGAGTAGGTGGCCGTTTGCATGCAACCAGACGACCACGTGCACACCAACACTCCCTCAACAACCAGCCTTGCCAGCCACCGCACGCACCCAACCACCCACCACAACCACGAGGCCAACTGCAAGCCTCAACCACCGACCCACGAACGCGGGCCCCACACCTAGGCCCCACATGCAGAATACCACAATGCATAGTGCCAGACCACACACAGGGACACAAACTGAAGCCAGCCCACGAGGTCCCAGCCCAAAAGTACAAAACCACACAACGGGCCTCGAAACAGTAACACCCATCCATGAATAAAATTCATAAAATGTAAATAATTACAAAAATGAATTTTATGGGTGTTACATCCTAACCACCTTAAAAGAAGATTTCGCCCTCAAAATCACTAGGCGAAAAGATATGGGTACTACGCTAGGATGGCTTCCTCACATTCCCACGTGGCCTCCCTGGCTCAATGATGCTGCCACCGCACCAAAACCAGTGGAATCACCTTGTTCCGCAGCACTTGCTCCTTACGGTCAACAATCTCGACGGCATCCTCCACAATGGACAGATCTTCCTGGAGCCCTTCTGGCTGAACTAGAATCACATGAGAAACGTCAGCCCGGCACTTCCTCAGCATGAAGACATGGAACACGTCGTGCACAGATGACATCTCTAGTGGTAGATCCAACTAGTAGGCAACCTCACCGATCCTCTAGGTGATCTGGTACGGGCCAATATAGTGAGGATTCAGCATGCCATGCTTCCCGAACCTCATGACACCCTTGGTCGGCGACACCTTCAGAAACACATAGTCTCTCACTAGAAACTCCAGCGGTCTCCGCCTCCTATCGGCATAGCTCTTCTGCCAACTTTGTGCAGCTAGCAGCCTACTCCGGATCAAATCCACCTTGTCCGCGTACAGTTGCACAAGCTCCAAACCAATCAATTAACGCTCACCCACCTTGCTCCAGCAAACTAGCGATCTACATGGCTTACCGTACAAAGCTTCATACGACACCATCCCGATGCTCGAGCGATAGCTATTGTTGTAAGCGAACTCAATCAGCGACAAATGGTCCTCCTAACTCCCTTGAATGTCTAAGGCACATGCTTTGAGCATATCTTCCAGCGTCTGGATAGCTCTCTCTGTCTGACTGTCCGATAGAGGATGAAATGCTATGCTATAGTTGAGCACAATACCAATGGCCTCCTGCAGAGTTCTCCAGAACCTCGAGGTGAACCTCGTGTCTCTGTCCGACAAGATGGACACCGAAACAACATGCAACCTCACCACCTCGGAGACATACAACTTCGCCAAGCGGTGCATCGGAAGCTTCACCCGAATGTCCAGGAAGTGAGCAAACTTGGTTAGTCGATCCACGATCAGTCACACGATGTCGTTCTTCCTTGGAGTCTGCGGCAAACCAGTCACAAAGTCCATCGAGATGTGCTCCCACTTCCACACTAGAATATCCAACGGCTGCAAGGTACCTCCAGGTCTCTGGTTCTCTGCCTTGATCAACTAGTAGGTAGTACACCTCGCCACATGGTTAGCAACATCCCTCTTTATGCCAAGCCACAAAAAGTTCCGCTTCAGGTCTTGGTACATATTCGTACTACCAGGGTGAATAGTGTACCTAGACCGATGCGCTTCATTCAACAACCTCTACCTAGCCTCCTCATGCTGGGGCACATACAGACGCATATCATACCTCAGCTCTCCATATGCCCCAATAGAGAAATGAGGCTCTCTACCAACCTCCAGCTTCTCAAACATAGCTTGAACAAAAGGATCCAACTGCTGACAGGCAACAATAAACTCTAACAGCTTCGGGCAAACAGACAGGTTGGCCACCCAGGCACCAATCATTCCCCAAGCTTGCCACTTCGGCCTGCAGCTCACCAGATCCTCCAACATGGTCCACTCCTTGACCATCAAGCTTGCCATCACATGCGTACACCGACTCAGGGCATCGGCGACCACATTAGCCTTGGCAGGATGGTAGGATAGGTTGAAATTGTAGTCCTTTAAATACTCCACCTAGTGGCGCTGCCTCATGTTGAGGTCCCTCTGCGTGAAGATATACTTCAAGCTCTGATGATCTGTAAAGACCTCAAACTACTCCCCATAGAGATAGTGTCGCTAGAGCTTGAAAGTGAACACTACGACAGCCATCTCCAAATCATGGGTCGGGTAGTTCTTCTCATGATCCTTCAGTTGGTGCGAAGCATATGCGATAACATTGCCATGATGCATCAGAACACACCCTAACCCAACACCATTGGCATCACTATACATAGTGAAGCCACCACTTCCAGATGGCAAAGTCAACACAGGGGCAGAAACCAGACGAGACTTCAACTCTTGGAAACTCACCACACAATTCTGGTCCCAACAAAAAGGAACTCCTTTCCTGGTCAACTCTGTCAAAGGCACGGTTATGGAGGAGAAATCCCTGATAAACCTCCTATAATATGCCGCCAGACCCAAGAAACTCCTAATCTCCGACACAGTCCTGGGTCGCTCCCAACTACTCACCGCCTCAACCATGGCAGGATCAACTCTGATGCCTTCTCCCGAAATCAAATTGCCAAGGAACATGACTTCGCTCAGCCAGAACACACACTTGGAGAATTTGGCGTAAAGTTGATGATGCCTTAGAATATCCAAAATCGCCCTCAGGTGCAAGGCGTGAGTCTCAACATCAAGAGAATAGACTAGCACGTCATCAACAAAAACCACAACGAACTGGTCCAGGAAAGGGCTGAAAATCCTGTTCATCATATCCATAAACGCAGTCGGTGCATTAGTCAAGCCGAAAGGCATGACCGTGAACTCGTAATGCCTGTACCACATCCAGAAAGCAGTCTTCTGAATGTCCAGCAACTGAGTCTTGGGCTCTCAAAATTTTGCTGGCGCCATGCAATAAGGAGGCTTCGACAAAGCACCAGAACCGAGGATTAGATTGATCGAGAACTCTACTTCCCTGTGAGGTGGCATACCAGGCAAATCATTAGGGAAAACTTCAGGATATTCACACACCACAGATATGTTGTGAACACCTAACTCAGTAGAAGTGGAGGTAATTATACTGGCTAGATACCCCACGCAACCCCTGACCAAAGACTTGTAAGCCTTCATAGCTGAAGTGACAAGCTTAGGCTCACCCTAACACCCACCTTGCATAAAGAAAGACCCATCCTCAAGAGACCCAAAATAACTTCTCCTTCAAGCATAGTCGATCAAAGCAGACTGCTGCGCCAACCAATCGATGCCGAGTATCACATCGTACTCTTGCATATCCACCATGATCAAGCTGGCGTCGAACTCTCTACTGTTCAGCGTCAAGTCATTAGACCGTAGATACCTCCATGCCAAATTGTGCTCCCCCAACGGCGTCACCACGCTAAGATGAAATGCCAGTCGAGCTGGTCTCTCTCCCAACTCCTCCGTGAAAGACTCAGAGATAAAGGAGAAATAACTCCCTAAGTCAAACAACACTTTGGCCATCTGGCCAACCACAATAAAAGAAACTGATGGCCAAACAAAAAACACCACACATCCATAAAATCAGGCAGACATCCAGATTACAAGAGAGATTACATTATATCTCAGATGGTTACAAAACCAACTATTCATCTTTTCCCTCAACATCTCCCGAAGACCTAGCGCCTAGAGTTGCGATGGTGAACACCCGTCACCTAGTCGGCTGCTGCGGTGTGCTTCTTGCCTTCTTAGGCGGTTCTGGACAAGATCTCTGAACGTGTCCCACCTTTCCACAATTATAGCACACCACTAAGGTAGGAGTCCGCCTAGGTTGGGGACAAAATGCAGCGATGTGGCCCACTTGACCACAGTTGAGGCACTGGTTCCCACTGGGAGCACTAGACCCTGTCTGATTGAGGCCAGCTCCGCTACCCCCAACAAAACTCTAACGGCCCGTAGAGGAAACACAAGACCCTGCCTTCTGATTCTTCTCAGGGCTACCCAAATTACTGGCACTTGGAGGACCAGAGAAAGAGAACCGGGAGGTAAAAGAAGACTTACGCTTCCCCTTGGGATGACTCTCCAGGAACTTTTGATGCTCCACCTCGAAGCGGTAAGCCATCCCAACCATGTCCTCCATAGTGTGGCACCTACAGCCCATCACCTTCACCCATAGCCCTAGGTTCAAGCCGTCCAGAACCTTTGCGCTCGCTTTTCCTCAAACTCATAGGCAGGAGCAAAGCGTTCCAGCCAGGCGAACTCAATCTCATACTCGAGCACCAACATCGTGCCTTACTCCAGACTTCGGAAATCTCGGCAATGCTGCTCCTTCACATGAGCGGGGAAATACTTATCATATAAGGCCACCTTGAAATCCTTCCACTGGATACTAATAGTGACTGATTCCGGGAACGTCAACCACCTCACAGACTTCAACCACCTATCTGCCTCACCATCCAGCAGGTAGGTCTCCAACTGCACCCAATGCTCTTCTGGGCAAGCCATGCTTTCCAGCATCTTCACCACCTTCTCCAACCAGGCCTCACTATCCTCAACATTGACGTTGCCCTTGAACAATGGCGGATGAAGCTTCGTGAACTGGTTCAGCCACGGGTCACCCGATGGTTCACTGGCACTACTCTTGCTGAACGCGTGGGAGATCCTGTGTGCCAAACTCCTCAGTTCTGCACGAACTACCTTCCATCCGCTTACGTCCTCTCGGGACTAGGTCTCCTTGAAAAGAGCCTTGCCCTTACGACTACGAGGAGGCATCCACCTAAAGAAAGGCAAAGTACCTACACCACAAACAAAGCAACAACCAGAAAACCATGGCAAAAAATCCGGTGCAGACTCTACATGCATGTAAAACCTATGGAGTCTCTAGACCAGACACCCTAGGTATAGTGCAACCTAGTGAACCTGGAGCTCTGATACCAAAAACTGTCACACCCCAAAATTTCCAAAATAATTTAAAACAACTAAATTAAGGGGAAAATTAAAGCCAAACAGTAAATATCTAACTACTAGGAACCTGTGTGTGCGGCTAGGAGACTCTAGACTATATGCACTACGCTAAACCGATCGCATGTCTACACATGCAAACCAAAATCACAATGAAAACACATGAGTGACAAAAGTCACCTAGTACGCACCCTAAGGAAAAAACCCACGGAAAACAAAACTTATAATCAATTTTCTTTTTAAATTCATTTCGCAAACCATTTTCTCAAAACCTCATAAACTAGGGCTACACCGATCAAAACCACAATCGGGGCTCTTCTAGCCCAAAGCAACAAGCAAAGGCTCTCAATGGCCAAAACCACACACTATGAGTTGGGAAGTTTTGTGCCAGGCAACCTAACTTTGGCCACACGAAGTCCGCTAAGGAGCGACCACGGCGTTCTGTACTACCACGGTGTGCCACCCTGTGTAGGAGCCAACCACCGTCTCGTGATTCTCCCATCTGGAGAAACCTCACAAAGCCATCCCCTCCTTGGGAAGGTTGTCTTGTCTCTCAGGTCGCTACCAGCTACGAGGCAAGTGTCCCACCCGCACTAGCCACCATAGGGTATGCCTCCTCATAGCGTCCTCCACACACGGTACTCAGGAGGGAGTGTCATACCTCCACACCCGACGGCACCCAAGCCTCAGTGCTCACAGCGACAGCAGGAGTATCATACCTCCCCGTCATGCCACAGGACACCTCAACCCGCGGACCACAACCCTAGCCTTGAGACGACAGTCAAGTAGTCTCATACCGCTAGGACCCGATGCCCCTCAGCCTCAGGTATCTCGGTCCCTAACCTCAACCAGGGAGTCGTACCCGACCACTTGAGAATGTCGTTAAATTCCCTAGTTCTGGTGACAAGGTCCCACATTGTCTCGGTCCGCACACAGAAAATCAGGAAAACATTTCTTCAAAATAGGCCAACTATTTCTTTGAAATTCATTTCCATATCTTTGAAATTTCTTCCAAAACCTCGGTAAAGCGACGCGTCAAGTGTCCCAGGGGACGATCGCTAACGACCTATAATCCCATATTACAGGGAAAAAACACAACAATCCAGAAAGACCATGGAAAATACATTTTATGAACATATTTGGGCCTAGATTCAGCATGCCGGAAATCAGGTTCGGTATGCTGAAATCCACTGATTCGGCATGCCGTTCTAGCTTCGGTATGCCGAAATCCACTGAATCGGTCGATCAAGATGATTTAGCAGGCTAGATCGATCGGAGGACCAAACTGACAAAAAAACGGTATACTGAACAAAATCAGTATACTGAAATTCACTGATTCGGTATGCCATTTTCACTTCAGTATGTCGAATTATGTGATCCCAGAAAATGGCCCAAAACCCTATAGTCCGAAATCACCCCAACTGGGACCTCCGATCGGGCCCCCTAAACAAGCACCAAAAATCTTGCATAAAACATAAGATGTAGACCCTCGAGTCTACTCCAAATCCAACAAACAAAACTAAAATCCATTCACCATGCATCAAGATATAAAATCGGAAAGGCAGGAGGGTCAAGAGGACCAAAAACGCACTAACTGCCATAAATGCCAATAAATTCTCATCAAATCACAATAAATTCTAAGAATGTAAATTTACCTAGATTTCATGCAATCCTAGCATTTTCTACCAATTCCATGCTCTCTATTACATAGGGTGGAGATACGTACCTCAAAACGAGTTCCAGCGATCTCCGGTTGACTCCGGCAAGCTCCGGCGCAACCACGACCTCGGAAGCGCTCCACAAGAGCTCTACACACCACCACAAGCCGCTGCACACTGTTGTCGGCCCTCGAGCACACGGAATAGAGAGGAGGTCACGGGGGAGGAGAAAACAGGGGGACAGCGAGAGCTGGAGGAGACGGGAAGTGAGTGGAGGGAGAGAGAATGAGTGGAGGAAGGAAAGGAAAGATGAGTGCTCGGGATGGAGAGATTGCGTGGGGAGGAGAGAAGACTTGGGTCGTGCATGGCAGAGGCTTCGGGCTTTATAAGTCACGCAAAAGGACTAGGTGACCGTGTGCATGCAACCCGACGACCACGCGCACACCAACTCTCTCTCAACAACCAACCTTGCTAGCCACCACACGCACCCAACCACCCATCACAACCAAGAGGCCAATTTCAAGCCTCAACCACTGGCCCAAGAATGCAGGCCCACTACGGACCCACACCTGGCCCCACATGCACAGTGCTACAATGCACAGTACCAAACCACACACAGGGACACGCAAACAGAAGCCAGCCCACGAGGCCCAAGCTCAAAAGCACAAAACCACACAACGAGCCTTGGAATAGTAACACCCGTCCAAGACTAAAATTCATAAAATGTAAATAATTACAAAAATGAATTTTACGGGTGTTACAGAAATGCTTTCTCATTTCTGGATTGTATGAGCTTGCAAAAATGCTTTAAAATAATATGGATTTTAATTTTACTCTACTTGTAGAATTTTTTTGTAAATATTTGTTATTATGTGAAGGTTCGTTAAATAGTGATAGTTTTGAAATGATCAGTTTGCATGGAAATCAGTAAATGGCTAATTGAAATAATGATTACCTTATTTATATTTTATGCCAGAGCCTCTTAATCTTAACATGTCTTGTTGAGCTTTGTGGAAACCAGTATTTATTATAACTTTTTTGTAGTGTAGATAAACGTCAAGTTACAAAGTTTCTACCTGTGGTGATGATTAACTTGACCAGCTTTAGACCAATTTGTACTAAAGTATTTCTTTCAACCAATTTGTGAAAGAAATACATCAAGTTACAAAGTTTTTCTCAATAAATTATTTTGGTTTTTTAAAGTGTAATACACTTGTGACCATGCTGGTGGAACCCCTGGGCGCGGTTCACCAAAACCTGACTCCGGTGTGTAGGAACACACTGGGAGGTCCGATACAGTCACGGCGAAAATGGTGAATCCGGAGGAAGAGACAAGACTCGGAAACACCAAAGGGTAGACAAAAGGATAAGGAAAGGAGTCGCCACCTAGTCTTTTAATGGAAAGACGAGGAAAACCAAGAAAAACCACCAAAAAAGGCAGAAAGCAAACAAGAT
>JAMKQA010004721.1:0-16606 GCA_024699735.1 Posidonia australis | reverse complement strand
CCCCCCCCCCCCCCCCCCCCCCCCCCCCCGCCCGACATACCTTATTGCCTAATCTGTTATTGGAAGCATTCCGTCGATGAAACATTTCTGCATCCCATACCAATCTGAAGTTTATAGCTTAGATCTGTTGAAATCATAGCATCTTTTTCATGTGGTACTAAATGTAATCCTGTAGAGCTTATAGATTCCAAATGGTGAATGTTTGATGGAAGTACAGCTGTTTATTTGCTATTGTTGGGATTATTTGGATAATGATCGTGACGTCATGTCGAAGTGCAAGCGGCAACGGTGATGTAACTGTTCCCATTAGCACATGGTGCGAGAGTGGCTCTAAAGATTTCTCGACCAACGCCTATATTTCCTCTACTGACACGTCCATTCTCCTGGTATATGAAATTTCTCATCGTTGATTTCATCCCTTGCTGCAGGATGAAGTTTGTGCAATGTCATGGTGTAGCCTTCAAGGGCACAGGTAATAAAACAAAGAAGATAATTGCAGTATCTCAATAATGCTAGCCCAAAAGTTTGTTTGGAGCTGTAGAAAAATTGTTGTGAGCGGTCACGAAAACAAAAGATAGGGACATCTAAGAACAACTGTATTATTAGCTGGGTTTATTTATATTTTATCATTTCTTATACCCCAAATTTACCATTGAACTATATGGTTTCTTTTCCACTTTCTCGTTTCTACTCGTATACATGTACGATTAACGTTTCCAAACTTTGTGAAATTAACAACCTTCAATAGCAGCATACTGTTCAGTTAGCTGGAGAAAGAGAGAGAGAGAGAGCGCTATGAAATCACAAGGAGGAGAAAAAAGAATTCACGGATCCGATTTCAACCAAACATCCTGATACAACACTAACCAACTCCACAACGTTTGGTTGAAGAATTCAATTCTAGAAACAGAAGACACCAAAACTCATTGCCCGCACCTCACCTCTCGGCAGTTCACTTCTTCAATCCCTCTCCGCGAAATTGGAGTGCTCTGACCCGTACTCTCTCGGCAAACTCTGGACCGTATCCGACCACCTGGCTGGTGAGTGATCGCTTCCACCAGAGGACACCAAAACATCTGCCCTTGCTTCTCTAATCATCCTCAGCACATCCTTGGTTGCCGGTCTATTCTCCTGCACCATGGACAAACACGCCATTGCCACATTCAACAATGCTCCGAGCTTCTCTTCGGAAGCCTCATTTCCTGACGCAGGGTCCTCACCGGAGTCAGTCTCGTCCTCCCTAACCGACCGCACCCACTGGGGAATGTCCGCCCTGTGCTGCTCCACCAAATCCTGAAACGGTGTCTTCCCCGAGAGAAGCTCCAGCAGCAAAACCCCAAAGCTGTAAATGTCTGATTGCTGCGTGAAGCTCCCATTCGGTCTCCTTGCCTCGGGCGCACGGTAGAAGAGCGCGGTGGCACCAACATTGGACTCTTCGGTGGACTCAGGGCTTCGGAAGCAAGGAACAAGGCCATAATCAGTAAGGCAGGACTCGAAGTCCGACCCAAGAAGAACATTGGAGGATTTCAGATTGCCATGGATCATGCCGGGGCTTTGATGCAGGTAAAGCAGACCGGTGGCGACATCTTCGGCAATCTTGAGACACGAGGTCCAATGCAGTGGCTTCCCTCCACCTGAAGGCCTGGATCCTACAACAATTGTCCATATCAAATTCAGTATAGAATCCAATCCAATATCCATCCACCACCAACCAACCAAACTACACATAAAAAGAAAAAAAGGAAAAGAAAAAAGAGAAGACAATCTGCAAACTCCATAGATGGTGGTGGGCCTAGAATGGTAAATGTCACCGTACTATGCCGTTGTCCCATTGTATGTGAAAGGGAAACTGTTCCCCTGCAGTGAATCCAATTCAAAACCACTGACAGATTTGAATTTTGATCGATCTGGTCTCACCTACAATTATGACAGACAGCCGGCAAACCCACCCCAGATTTCGAACAGAGAGTCGTCGGAGGAAGATGATGATCGAGAAACAAATAACAACAACAATAACAACAACAGACGTTACAGACCCTGTGAAATCTCGAAACTCAGGATGAATCCGTTCAAATGATCTATCCTACGTCTCTTTGGTTAAACAAGACGAAAGCAAAAGACAAAAGCGAAGCATACCATGGATGAGAGAGAAGAGGCTGCCATTGGGGAAGTAATCGTAAACCAGCAGTCTCTCCTCCTTGGCCTGGAAGTACGCCCTCACCGGAACAAGATTGGGGTGGCGGAGACGGCCGAGCACCTCCAATCTCCGCCGGAACTCCTCTAATCCGGGGTACCCAGAATCCTTCAGACGCTTCACCGTCACGATAAAACCGGACTCCATCACTGCCTTGTACGTGCTCCCCACCGTCCCTCTCCCCAGCGTCTCCGCCGACGCCTTGAGGAGGTCCTCCAGACTGTACATCTCCCCGACACCGCCACAGAAGACCAGCTTCCCTAACCCTTCTGCCTCCCACGAAAACCCTCTTTTCCCACTCGACCCGAGTGACCCAGACGGGCCGCCATCCTCCCCTCCCAGGCCGCTCGCGCCTGGGGTTTCTGTCATCGGTCTCGCGCCGGCTCCTTCTCCGGCCGATCTGGGCTGTCCTGTTGCCGGAGCTCTCTGCATCTGGGAGCCCAGAAAGCAGCAGGCGAACGTGACCAGGCAGATAGCGAGGAAGAGGAAGGCCCCGACTGATCCGCCCACTATGGCGGCGACTCGCTTCTTCCGCTTGCTGTCGCTGGGAGAGGAGGGGAGGTTGGCCTCGATGTCGGAGCCGAGTGGGCTGGCGAAAAAAGGAGAGAATGCGGGGGAGGCGGAGGAGAGAGTCGTGCAGGCGACGTTGATGTGCTCGCCGCAGAGATTGGGGTTGTTGAGGAAGGAGGTGGAGTTGAACTTTGAGAGAGCTCTGGTTCGGGGGATTTCCCCGGAGAGGTTGTTGTTGGAGACGTTGAAGTAGATCAGATCCACTTGCCTCATAGCCGGGATCTTGCCAGTGAGGCGGTTGTCCTGCACGGAGAACGTGTACAGCTTGGGTATCTTCGCAATGCTCGGCGGAATGGACCCGGTCAGGAGATTGCCGGAGAGAACGACGATCTTGAGGCGGTGGAGGGTCCATAGATTATCCGGGACGGAGCCGGAGAAGTAGTTGTCGTTGAGATAGAGGATCTTGAGGTTGGCAAGGGAGGAGAGGTCGGGGATTGGGCCGGACAGAGAGTTGGACTTGAAGCTGAGAACCCGGAGCTGGTCAAGAGAAGCCAACGGGCCGTCGGGGAGCGAGCCGGTTAGGTTGACGAACTCTACGACGAGCTTGGTGACGCGGCCGTCGGGGGAACACTCCTTGACGAAACTCCAGTTGCAAACGTCACCGGAGTCGTCCTTCCTCCACGGGAGGCAGTCAGAGGCGTCGACGAATGTCTTGATGGCAAGCAGAGCCTTGGCGTCTTCGATCCCTCTCCCCGAGCTCGATATGCCAGAATGTGATAACAGCAGGAAGAAGAGGAAGAAGAAGTTGGAGACCATGGTCGTCTTGGTCTTCTCTCTCTCTTTGTATCTATCTATCTATCCATCCATCTATTTCTGCTGTTCTTTCTACTATTATTTCTAACTACTGGTTTTTTTCCCCCTCTTCTTGGAGAACAGACACAAAAACGCTCACGTGATGGTGGCTATGGATTCCAAACAGTGGAGAGTGGTAGTAGGAGGATGGAGAGGCCATTCAGTTTTCCAAACCACACTCAGACTCAGTCCCCCATTTTTAAATCTCCGTATCTCTAGATCTCTCTCTCGCACACAAAGCTCATGGATTAAAAATGGCATGTGATCCAATTGTGTCCTCAACGGCTTGCAGCAGCGTAATAACAACATTGGCGTGGCCACTGGCCAGCCAGATCTAGTTACCACCAATTCGATCGAAGGTTGGGCCGTATAAAGCAATCAATGGTGGAGTGGAGATCAACAGAATCGTATTCCCGATCCCCATAGTAGTAGTAGTAGTACACGTTGCTAATCCACTTGATCATCACAACCTTTCCGGCTGGCAGCTCGAACAGTTGAGCAAGGCTTGTCATGCAACTACTAAGTTCTTCTATCTATAATTTATTGATGACCGTGTTGGGCCTGGGTTTGTCCTTTTCTTGGCTGTACCACGGCACGTCGATGTGTTGCACCCATGTGCTCGCCCAACCAAGGCTGTGTCGTTGGAAAGGACAAGACGGGTTAGACCGCGGCACGTGCGAGTCATTTGAATGTCCCGATATGCGCATCCCATTCAATGAAAAACGCCGACCCCCATCCACAGGATTGCATTCAAGCATGTGTCTGGGATCGGACGGCTGCCAAGGGATGATCGGAGGGGGGGCCACAATCTTTACTAGATTGTACCCCGTTGCATGTGTTTCCATTTTTCGCCTCAATCACATTCAATGCGCTTTTGTTTCCCCCCCTTTTTTTTTTTTTTTTTTTTCCCTTTCTTTTTGAAATTCCACATCGAGATGCTGATGTGCGTGAGATCTCAACTCAAAATGCACCCAACAATTTCGGTTGAAAATAGATTTATGGATGCTGATGTGCGTGAGATCTCACCTCTGCTGAAGCGAGTCCAACTCTCTTAGTGGACTATCAAGCCTTTTGGACTTGAGAATTAGGAATTTAGGCTAGATAAAGAAGGTAATGGCAAAGCTCATGCTTTAGGGTTTAAGATGAAGACAACGGTGAACATGATGTTTGGGGCAAATTAGCCTTTTTGTACACTTGTATTGGCTTTTTAACTAATTTAAGTTATTTTTTAACCTATTATGATGATGATGGCATTTTTAAAAAAAGAGAGTCTAATGATATACTTAAACGTTCGAAAATTTACAATAGTAGATTCATATTGTTGATTGTTTTCGATGGTATACTTGTATTTCTCCAATTTATTTTGATTCTATAACGATCTCCAAACATGTCATTCAAAACTATGTTGTTATAGGTTTAAACCGTAATCATAATATGCTAAATTGTTTCAAGCATCCATTCGATTATGTTTGGCTTGTAAGAGTTATAATTGTTATTGTTTTTATATAAATCTTTTTATTTTTACTTTATTATAAATTAATTATTTTCTTTTAAAAATACTTTAAACGTTATTGTAAAATCCCAATTAGATGTGTAACACCTGTAAAATTCATTTTGTAATTATTTACATTTTATGAATTTTATTCTTAACCGACTGTTATTATTCTGAGGTCCGTTATGTAGTTCTGTGCTTTTGAGCTTCGACCTCGTGGACTGACTCCTATTTACGCGTCCCTGTGCGTGGTTGACACTGTGAGTGTAGGGCCCAGGTGTGGGGTCCCCGTGGGGCCCGCATTTGTGGATTGTTGGTTGCGGCTGGTAGTTGGACGGAGTGGTTGGTTGCTCGTGCGGTGTGTCGGTGGTTGAGACGCGCAGGTGAGCACGTTCTCAGCTACTACGGGCACAGGCTTTATAAGCCGCACCGCTCTCCTCCTTCGCCATCGCCGTCTTCTTCTTCCATCTTCTTTCTTTCCCTTCCTCCACAGCAGACAGCGTTGCATCCCTCCTTCTCCCCCACTTTCTTTTTCTTTCTCCCCACTCTTCCTTCTCCTTTCCCCTCCTCCTTTCCACTCGTCTCCCTTGTTTCCCCTTCGCACGCGCGTCGACGGAGAGAGAGAGAGAGAGATCGAGGGAGCTAAGCAGAGGGCTGTGGCTGCTCGGAGTGGTGCGCGGAGCTTGCTTGGCGTGCTCTCGTGGTCGTGGCGAGGCCGTGGTCGCCGGAGTTCGTTGGAGTCAGTCGAGAATCGCAGGAGGCGTTTTTCAGGTACGCATCTCCACCTTATGTAATAGATAGCATGAAATTGGTAGAAAATGCTAGGAATGCATGGAATCTAGGTAAATTTACTTACCTATAATTTATTGTGTATTTATGGAGCATTTATCGAGCATTTATGCCGGTGGTTGCGTTTTGACCTTTCTGCCTTTGTGTTTTATATCTTGATGCATGGTGAATGAATTTTAGTTTTGTTTGTTGGATTTTGGAGTAGACTCGAGGGTCTACACCATATGTTTTATACAAGATTTTTGGTGTTTGTTTAGGGGGTCCAATCGGAGGTCCTAGTTGGGGCGATTTCAGACTGTAGGGTTTGGACCGTTTTCTGGTTTCGCAGAATTCAACATACCCAATGGAAACGACATACCGAATTAGGGGATTTCGGTATACCGATTCCGCTCGACATACCATTTTTCTGTCAGTTTAGGTCCTTTGGTCGAGTTTCAGTCATTCGTTTTTGGACGGTATACCGAATTTGGCCTGAGTGTTGACCGTTGACCTGATTCAGTCAACCGATCCAGATCGGCTTACCGAACCAGGGGTTTTCGACATATCGAACCTATTTTTGGCATGCCGATTCTAGGCACAAATGAGTTTGCAAATGCGTTTTCCGAGGGCTTTTTGGATTGTCGTGTTTTGTCCCATTGAGAGGGATTGTGGGCCGTCAGTGGTGGTCTCCTGGGACACCTGATGCGCCATTTTGCCGAGGTTTTGGAAAAATTTTCAAAGATATGAAAATAGTTTGGAAAATGAATTTCAAGGAAATAGTTGGCCTGTTTTGGAAAATGTTTTCCTGGTTTTCTGTGTGCTGGTCGAGACAGTGTGGGACCGTGTCGTCGGGACCAGGGAATGTGACGACATTCTCAGGTGGCCGGGCACGACTCCCTGGTTGATGTCGAGGGCCGAGATACCTGAGGCTGAGGGGCGTCTTGTCCTAGAGGTATAAGACTCCTTGACTGTCGTCTCAAGGCTAGGGTTGTGGTCCACGGGTTGAGGTGTCTTGTGGCATGACGGGGAGGTATGATACTCCTGTTGTCGCTGTGAGCACCGAGGCTCGGGTGTTGTTGGGTGTGGAGGTTTGACACTCCCTCCTAAGCACCGTGTGTGAAGGATGCCGTGAGGAAGTGTACCTTGTGGTGGCCACTGCGGGTGGGACACGTGCCCGTAGCTGGTAGCATCCTGAGAGACAGGACAACCTTCCCAGGGAGGGGTTGGCTTTGTGAGGGTTCTCCAGGAGGGAGAATCGCGGGACGACGCGGCTCCTGCACAGGGTGGCACGTCGTGGCAGTGCAGATGCCGTTGGTGGTTCTTCGGTGGATTGCTTGTGGCCCGAGTTATGTTGGTTGACGTCGGGCTTCTCGACGCACTATGTGTGTTTTGGCCATTAATGGCCTTTACTTGTGGCTTTGGGCTAGTAGAGCCTTAGTTTGTGGTTTTGGCTGGTGTAGGCCTGATTTATGAAGTTTTGAGAAAATAGTTTGCGAAAGGAATTTAAAAGGAAAATAGATTATAGTTTTGTTTTCCGTGGTTTTCGTGGGGTATGTATTGGGTGACTTTGGTTACTATGTGTTTTCCTTGTGGTTTTGGTTCGCATGTGTAGATATGCGATTGGTTTAGCGTAGTGCATATAGATCGAAGTCCCCTAGCCGCATACACAGACTCCTGATAGTTTGATATTTATTATTTAGCTTTAATTTTCCTGTAATTTAATTTATTTAAGTCATTGCAAAAAATTTAGGACCGTCTTGTTTAATTAAAGGACGGAATCCAGAGGATTTTCAAATATTTGTTGGAACATTTTTTTTTTTTGAGTCCCCAAGTTCAAGATATTTTCAGCTTTGCTTCCGTAAGATATTTCCCTTTGAAAATGTTCCTTTTTACTCTTTTATATAATCTTCTTGTTGATGCTGATGATTTATTGTTTAAAAGCAAATGCTTATGTGGCATACATTTACTGATTTTTTGCCCCAAACTCTCCTTTGACAGATGGTACGATCTTGGATAAAGATGGCAGGTTGGAAAAGTCAACTCCCAAAAGTTTAATTTCTAGTGCCAGTTGCTGCAACCGGCACCTATGGTTCCTGTGGTCTGGGAGCGAGTATTCCTCGTTTCCTTTCTGATTTGGAAAATATTCCATCAAATGCTTGTTTGTGTTAAAATTGTTTCTAATACTCTTCAGACTTTGTGGTGGTTGAGTTCTAGAGCTAAATGAAACATCAAATGTTCGTTCCTACTTGTGAACTATTTAAGCACATTTATTCCCTCTTGGATGATCATGCAAGCAGTACATCGAATTGTCTTCTAAGGAATGTGAAATTAATATGTTTGGCAAGAACAAGATACAAGATACATGTATCATGTGTAAGAATCATTGTGAGACTATTGTCCATCTGTTTACACACTGTTCTTTTACAACTACAGTATAGAAATTCTTTATTAATTGTCCCTTATATCCTGTGTTTAGTTGTATCAAAGACTTATTCAGATATAGACTTCAATGTTCTTTCTTCATAATTGATGTTGGGTGGAACATTTTAATCCCTGCTGTGGCATGGAGTATTTAGAAAGAAAGAAATAGTAGAATTTTCAGTAATACTTCTAATTTTTGCAAGAATGTTATTTTAGAAATTATTTCTCTTATGTATGTTTGAACAGAAAATTTGGATTCAGGTTTCGAAAAAGAGGCTTTACTTCAATCTGTAAAGCACATACAAAATTCTTGGAATATGGAACACCAACAAAGTGGAGCATTGACAAGCACTAACCTGGTGCCTTCTCCTGTTGCTCCTGCAAATGTTCCTACTGAGTCTCTTCTCTCTGTTCACTATTCCAATGATGATCACTTAGATTGATTAATATCTTTTTAATTCGAACATGCGGATTTTTGAATCTGATGTTTGATATTCTGTGATTCTGGACAATTGTGGCCTATTCCTTCTATGAGGCCAATTTTTACTTGCAATTGGATCTTCTACGACCCTCAGGCTTTGTAATATCTGAAACATTGCTTTTTTGTGAGTTTCTTGGACTCATAGCCAAGGAATTTCTATGTAATACCATAAATGTTTCCACACACAAAAAAAAACGT
Organism: Posidonia australis; assembly: GCA_024699735.1. NCBI lineage: Eukaryota > Viridiplantae > Streptophyta > Magnoliopsida > Alismatales > Posidoniaceae > Posidonia > Posidonia australis. Next base: position 7,690 of record JAMKQA010004721.1, on the reverse strand, counting down.
TTGGGTAGAGTGAATAAATTTATGGCTCCTTTTCTAGAATCATTTTGCAGTAATTAATTAAAATCTAAATAGAGAAATGTTCAATTCCTTTCTAACTCGTCTCAACGACATGTAGTTGGGATTTAGCATTTTCTGGCAGGTCGTTACATGTGCATGCGTGTTGCTGTGCATCTTTGCATTTATTTGCTCATATTTTGCTTGATGTATAGCTTTAGGTGTTATTTGTCTATATTATCTAAACATTTATCAATTTTATTTTAGGTTTATGGACCCAATTCTGACATTACTGTTCTATGCTTATGTCCCTCCTATGCTACACTCAAAGTAATTAAGTTTCTTTACTTGTCATTTCATCAATATAGAAATACAAGAAGGTCAATAAATTGGCAATTTGGAGGTGTGTTACATTTTTCTGTAATAATTTTGAATGTTCGATCCGAATTCAATGACTTTTTAATTATCCTTCACAACATACTTGAAAATAAACCAGAAGGTTCAAAGTTTCATAAATCTATCCCTGATGTGAGTAAAATCACATTTCTTTATTTTTTTATTGCAACCTCAACTTATGTTATACCTTTTTACGGATACTATTGTATTTTTTCTAGTTTAATCATTCACACATTTTCACTTGTTCTGAATTCACACCACAGTCAAACTTATTATGAACAAGCTGAACTCTTAAGAACTAATTTCAAAAAAAAGATACTCACAAAAAATTATTAATTTACTAATCTTCATGATACATGGCTATTTAGTAGTTTTTACGGATGAGTACACACATTACAAACCTTAAATAGGAATCATTGTTTAGTATGAATTTATTGGATCATCAACATCGAGGTTTTTTATTAAGATACGCTCCTTTCACATTTGTTAGGTTTAATTGTCACAGTGGCTGAGAGAACTTTAAACTAGCCACAGGTTCTGAGTTCGAATCCTAGGACATTCACCTTCTATCTATCTCAATCGTTAACAAAAAAAAAACATTTGTTAGGTTTATATAATCGTGAAGTTTAAAAAAAGAAAATATATTCTCAACTTTTATGGTTGAAACCTTACATTCCTGAAGTACCACTAGATTGGTTCAATAAACAACATTTGTAAGATAAATGGTTCCATTATAAATAAATTTTATTTATTGTTTTACGTAGAGAGGTATAATAGTGAAAAATTTGTATTCTCAATTCACTACTTTGTAGTTTTAGATTTGGGATTTTTATATGATTCTTGATTAAAGGATCACAATGACAACTAGATGTGCTTCATAAATAAGAGAGAGCAAATCATATGTGCAACTTAAATTTGTTATATTTTACTATCACGAAGAAATCTTACATTCTAGTTGAAACAAATTACTTGTGATTCAAATCATTTTGGTTGATGTATTATTGTGATTTTAGTTGAAAATCACTGTTGTCTATAATTAATTCTTATTTTACTATATATATATATCTTTTTATATAGTTCATGCAATGTTACTAAGTTAGTTCCATAATTTGTATTGGTTTTTGTAGGCTTCTATAAGTACTAATGATAATGATGTAAGCTATGCAGATCTAGATGTTTCATTCAATTAATCTTGAACCTTTATTCATGTTTTGAGACAGCTTAAGTTTGTGTTTTTTTTTTTTGCAAATAGTTTAATTTGCAATTGATACCTTAATATGAGAACAGGATGTATTTGATTATGAAATTAATATATTTTACTTTTGGTGAATTTGAAATTTATTGTTAAATTAGTATATAATATTTCTTTTGAAAAGAAAAGCTTTTTTACATATTATGATACAAGTGAAAAAGAGAAAATAAATTATATTATATGCTAAAGTGATGGCTAATTTTCGCTCTGGCCTTAGCCTCAGAATAGCCACATAATAATTAATACCATGGCTAAATTAGCCACGACATCGTTAATGAATTTTTATGAGATAAGAATATCTTTATTGCTATGGATTAGTTATGGTTGTAAATTATGGTTAAATTAGCCACAATCAGTTTAAGAATGGCAGTTAAAATTTAGATATGGAGTTTTTAGCCATCAGCTCTGTCACGATTAAAAGCCGTGGCTAAATGTTTAATGTTAACCATGGAATTTGGTTGTGGCTAAGGTTTAGTTTTCTTGTAGTATATGTTAGTTAACCTTAAGTCATCTGCTTAACAATTGCTGAAACCAACCACAACTCCTTCATTGGAATGATTTATTTCATAATGTACAGGGTAATTTAAAAAATATTGATAAAGATATTATTGTCATGAACTAACAACATTACTACAACAACTTACAAATGTGAGCTCAAGGGAGAGATTTCAAATAAACGTCAAATAAAAGGATGCTTAAATTATTTTTTAAAAGAAATGAGTCGATTTATAATAAAGTGAAAATAAGAAGATTTATATAAAAAATTATTTGAATTCAAATTCATCGAGTTAGCTATCTATACTTGTCTTTTGTTCTTCCTAAAGATTACAGTAGTACTCTTCTAATAGAAATTAATTATGTTATATTAGGGAATTAGAAAGGCCTAGAATAATTGGAGATTGTGGATTTGACTTCCTTATACTGTGAATCTGATATTATGTATATGTTTTTTTTTAAAGTTTAGTTACCTGATGGAATTAAGCCCAAAATTTATTGGAGAATTGGAAACCATGTAGATATAAATGTCACTAAGAATTATTATATAATAGTATTGCTTTGTACTAGAAATTAGCCTTGAGCGAGAAGTGAACCAAAGTACAATAAACCTATTCTAAAGCGGTAATTTAAATAATTGACTTAATTTTAACACAAGATTAATTCTACGAAGTGTAATGCCCCTAGAGAGGTAGTGCTAGCTTAACAAGATTAATGGCGTATGAGTTTGCCTTATTAAAAATCTCTGCAAAGTGATTGAAATATGAACAATGGCACCTGAGTCAGTCTACTGGTTAAAACTAGGAACAAAGGCTAGATTTGATTTATGATTTGCTATAGATACAACATTGTCTAAATTCATCTTCTCAAGCTATTTCTTATACTTTGTATAATCATTTTTTAAATATCTAAATTTCTTGTAGAAATAGCATCTAACTTTAGTAATGAACTTGCCCGCTATTTCTTATACTTTGTATAGATATTTTTTAAATATCTAAATTTTTTGTAGAAATAGCATCTTGTAGAAATAGCACCAACATTGTTCTTTTTCTCAAAATTATTCTAAACTTACTTTCCCTTATATGTGTGGTTCCTTGATTTGTGAATAGCTAAATTTGTAGAGTGACTGACGACGTTCATCTTGTTATCAGCTTGTCTTTCTTCTTCCAGAACACACTTGGTTATAAGTTTATTAATAGATCATTCATTCTATTGTGTGTTGTAGGTAACATTAAAAAGATCATACTTAGTTGGTAACATCTGTAAGATGAAATGGACCGAGAAAGAATTTGTAATGGTAATTTTGAGGTCATTCAGTTTTCCAATTATATCACATATAGTCATTACGTATTCCCTTATGTTTTCCCTTCTGTATAATACATGGAAGTGAATATCTAAAATAAGACGCTTGTCTTAGTTTTATCAGATTCAACAAATTATTGCTCAATCGTATCCAGATAAGTTGTAGCTAGATTTTTAGAAATTACGAGATCCCTAATATCTCTAGGCACATGTTGTATTATATACGAGATAGATAATATGTTGGATCTTTTCCATTTTTCCTATTAAACCTTTGCATCCCCATTTCTTTATGTTGTAGATACTATAGGAACAACAAACACTCAAAAGCAGTACTCTCGACCATTCTTACATATTATCTCTGAGTTCTTCATCTTCCTACTAAGGTGGAGAAAGCTAATGACAAACTAAGATGTAGATTTCTCTGGAAATCTTATTCATCTTCAACTACTTCCTGTCATTTGGCTAAGTGGGCATTTATATGTAGACCAAAAACCCAAAAAGGTTGGGATATTATAAATATCAAACGCTTTAACCTGACATTAAAAACTAAGCTGCTATGGCAGCTATCATCTAGTTCTTACACCTTAAAATGGAAAGAAATAATAAAAGCTAGGTATTTATCAAGAGCATGGCCTAGTACTCTTTTAAACACATCAGCTGGTAGATCTTCCCCTCTGTGGTAAGAAATTAAAGGTTGTTTTGATATTATCAATTGTTTTTCCTCCTTTCAAGTTAAAAATGGAAATGACACAATTTTTTGGGAAAACAGGTGGTAGAATGGGAAAAAACTTAGAGATGTTTTACCTGATCTATTTAAACTTGCAAAGTACAAAAAAACTTCGATTAAAAAAACATTAGAGATCTTCAAATCAGACTTTGACAGATTATTTTCTAGCCCCATGACATATATTAATTAAGTGGAAATTTTAAACAATACTCACTTAATTCCTGAAGACGATACTATGGTTTGGAACCCAACCAATGAGAATTTTACTGTGAAATCCTGTTATAAAATATTGAATGATGGAGGACTCAATTTTCAATTTTCTGAGGCAATTTGGAATAGTTGGGTCCCTATCAATGTTAAACTTTTTTCTTGATTTGTTCTCTTCAATAAAGTACTGACTAAAGACAATCTCTGTAAAAGAGGATAGAATGGCTCTGACATATGTATATTTTGTAAAGGACGTAGGGAAACAAATAATCACTTATTTATTCATTGTTATTTTGTTAGTACTATTTGGAATGCTTTCGTTCTTGGCTCTATATATCCTGTAATATTCACAACTGCAGATTTATTCATACTTCCACCTGCAATGAAATTTGATATCCCTCTAAAAGGCTGCTATACCTTTATTCAAATTATTCTGTGGATAATATGGAAGGAACGTAATAATAAAATATTCAGGGGAAAGAGTAAAAACTCCAATATGATTGTCAATGATATTATTTCTTTTATTCAATGTTGGATAGAATGCCTAGGTACAAGCTTTGAGAAAGAAGAAATCCTCCACTCATTATCATCTTTCCAGCAAAATAAGGAATTGGAGCAAGCACACCAGCTCAACACAATTCCAGGCCAGTGATAGACAATAACCAGCCTTCTCTAGCTTCTGCAGATGATAATCTTATGCAATGATTAATGTTCTGTTAATCGAACTAAAAACAATATGATATTGTCAATGAAATTTTTTGTTTAGCCTATACAACAGAGGCTATTTTTGGCAGGAACAAATGGTTCCGTAAGGCTTGTATTTTTGATACAATCTGTATTTTCATATTGTTCATCTCTTGGTGGTGGTTGTATAGTCAAGGGAAATATTAGTACTAATTTACCGATTACAAAAAAAAAGAAAAAAACACTCAAAAGCAAAGGTCTAAGTCTATCAGGCCTAAATAAAAGAGTAAGGTTTCCTTTCACTCTATGAAATTTGTATCATTCAACAATGCACTCGAATCATATTTGTATTAAAAGTTGTAAAATAATTACTCACATAAGAAAATGTTATATAAACATGTAATTAAAGGAAAATACACATGTTTAAAGTTAATAATAGCATTATTATAACTCTACATTAGCAGATGGAACAATATGCCAGTAGTTAAGTATTATGAAACTAATTTTTTTTTTCATAGATGTCTGTCACATGGTATCAATGGATACTTGAATATTAAGTATAATAGTCTTCGTTGGTGGAAGTCGGTTGTTTAAATGTAATTCGAAATACCATCATTATCAGATTTAAATTTTTCAAGAAAATTTAATCTAAAGTTAATGTAATTAAAATAATTGACTCTTCATACTTAGTGTCACGTTAGTGAGAACCTAAGTCCTATGAATCAAAAGTTCATTACATGATGTTCGATAATTCGTTAATGAAATTAGACTAATTTTGTGGAGATTACTTTAGTCATTTTAAATTAACTTTAGAACATGTCAAAGTTAACATAAACATATTCCGTAATAACATAGAGAACAAAACTTAAAAATTGTCACACATAGCCCATAGGTCTAATTTATCCTTAAATATAATTTGCAATATAACAATTAATCTTTTAACAAAAAAATTAGAAAAAATTACGTGGACAATATAATATTTCAAATTAATAAATCTAAAAATTTCAGCCTTAATAATCCAACAACATGCTTAGTAAAAAAAATATCATCATCGAAACAAAAGATCAAGGACTAAAAATAATTAAAATAAACAATAGTAGTTTATTCTAATTCAAGCTTACATTGGATTCTGGAGTAAATAAACACTTATACGCAAAATTCAACTTTTAGGGACTTAATCTTAAAATATAAATAATTTGGAGTTTTTGTTAATTACATAAAACTCATAAGTAATAAATGAAAAACTAAAAGGTGAACATGCAAGTTTACGTTCATGATTAATATTATTAATTAATAAATAAATAATAATAATAATAATATTATTATTATGATTTAATGTATTATCGGATCAGGTAGATGAAGTCACCCTAAATTCGCTTACTTGATAAGGATAGCAAAACCCTAATGGGTTTCATGGAGGGAGGGGGAGCTGTGACAGTAGAGTTGCCACAGCAACTGCGCTATTGATAGCACCCGAGTAAGGAGTTACGACTAGTTGCGCTGCATGAGACTACTAGAGGTCGTGAACACTACTGTGCCCAATGACATTGCCTGACTTACTACGAGCAGCCACCATTTGGCGTAATCGCTTGCGGTCGTCCGACTCTATCCTCCAACGATTTCATCGTCATACACAAGTACGATGGAGAAATCGCCTCAAATACATATAAAACCTTATTGACCAAATCATCGTTAAATTCCAAATCAATGAAATAAAATCGAAACAATAGACAAGAATTGATTCTTGATACTACTTGATAAATGTTATGGGATTTATCCATCGTTTCCATGTCAATGTCCTTGATGTAGAAGTGTCTGTTTAATCCCCACAACAACCACTTGTACTTTTCACTACAAGAAAATCTACATTTGGCGAGGACAATATTCCTCGCTAATTCCTCGCAAAATGCTCGTTACATAGTTTAACGAGGACTTAACAAGGAATAACTATCCTCGTAGCTATGTAACTTGTTAATTTATACTGCGAGGATATATCCTCGTAATGTGCTCGTGTAAATTTAACGAGGAAATTACGAGGAAATATTTCCTCGTAATGTCCTCGCCATATCCTTGTAACTCCTCGGTAAATGCTCGCTAAATATAATGAGATTGTATCGTCGTTCCAGTTTTAGCGAGGACATTGCCTCGCAAATTGCTCGCTAAATATTCTTGTTTTTGCGAGGAAATGTCGTCGCGAATACTGGATAGTTAAAAAATAAAATAAAACAATACATTATAGAATTGACATTCAAATACCTGGTAAAATGACATTCAAATACATTCACAAGTACATTATTCGTACACATATACAGATTTCATAAAAAAAAACATTTGATTAAGGGAGGGTTTGTGCATGTAGAAAGCACTGGATTTGATTTGGACGGAAAGTGAATTCCTGTTGACCAAGTGAAATATTGGTGTTTGTGCATATTGTTGGAAATGAAACCAATGGAAAGTAAATTCCGTCGGATTCCAAAGTATAAAAGCCTAACCCACACCTCATTTCCCACCCCCTCCCATGGAATTTCACCAGATTTCCCCCCAATCCCTCTCCTCCTTACGAAAATCCTCTCCGCAGTCCTCCTCCCTGCGTCCCCGCATCCTCCCCTCCCCGCAGTCCTCCTCCTCCCCGC
>JAMKQA010004720.1:0-15636 GCA_024699735.1 Posidonia australis | reverse complement strand
GTTCTCTCTTTTTGTGTCCAGACCCCATCCCACGTATATTCCAGGCCACAATGATCATAAAAATATTGACAATTAAGCAAAAGACCCCTGCCCATTAAAGGGACCCAGGGAGTCTTTTAATTGGACAAATTGTAGACCTTGTTCCATTCTAATTTGATTAAAAAATACAATGGCTTCATCTTTAGAAGATAAAGAGATCCCAATTTTTTCACAGAATAAAATAAAATGCTCATAAGATTTCCAAAGCAGAGGGTCTTCAGGAGAAGTCCCATCACTTTCAGAAAAAAAAAAAACATTTGCAGCACATTCAAAATCATGACTTAATTCAGGAAAATTTTCAACATTAAGCAGAGCCTCACCTGGAGCATGCACTGGAGTAGGGGGCCTGGTAGCAGTCTTTTCAGGGGGAGTAGTGTCCTTGTCATCCTGGCCCAGGCAATCATATAGAGCCATGACCTTCCTAAATTTTGCCATGGAAAATTACCTGGCATTGAGTTCAGATTGCACCAGAAAAGGGTCCACATCACTAGGCATTGAGGTGCTTTGAAGAGGAGGAGGAGGTGGTGGTGTAGGGGTAGGTAACAGCCCATCAGATATGTGAGGAGAGGGCAGTGGCGAAGGAGATGAGGAATGCCTCATCCAAACATTTTTACCAGCTTTCCACTGAGATTTGAAGTTTTGATGCTGTTTTCCTCTAGATGTTCCTCTCCAGTTTCTTTTAAAAGGTTTTCTGATAGGATTAACAGTCCTAGCAGCAGAGACCTGGGAATTTTCTTTTGGCCATTCAGGAAATCTTTTTTGGGGAGGGGGAGGAGGAGGCACAGATGTCCCAACTGATACTGTATTTAATGGGATAGACAGTTTTTCCATAGCTGTAGAATCTTACATTTGGAAGTTCCTTCCCTGGGAACATCTTAACTCTAACTCTGGCAAACCCCAGAAATTTTACCCTATCAATGGTAAGATCCACCTCTACAAGTTCAGCAAAATCCGATATCAGTCTGTGAAAAATCTCAACACACCATAAATGGTGTGGAATACCTTCCAAGCGAATCCAAGTCCCTTCTTCCTTAGGGGATAATACAGCATTAGCACTGGGAGACCAGTGAGCGAATGTAGTAGAAAGGGAGTGGAGGGAAGATCCAAATCTATTAAGAATATCATTTTTTTCTTTAATAGATGGAAATTTCAGTAGAAATTTCCCTTGTGTGAACTCAGTGATGTTTATTTTAATATGGGGGGGCCAGCTAGTGAGAATGTGTTGAGTCAATACCTCCAGAGAAAGACGGGAGGAAGGGTCTGTGACAATGACACAGCAGGAGTAATAGATGGAAAGATCACAGGAGGCATTGGTAGGGTATATTGTAATCGGGTTCTGTGGAGACAACCCTGCCATGGTAGATGTAACACAGTTCTGAGGAGGATTTTGTGCTAACTAAACTCTACAGTGATGAATGGACCAGGCTATTGAAGTAACGAGCCTTCTATAGTGGAAGGCTCATTACTTCAATCATGGAAGCTCATTCAACCTTTAAGTAGGAATCTTAGAAGGTTTTTGAAATTGTTGAATATTTAATTAATCAGGTGTAAGTTAGACTTAATTTGGTCCATGATATTTTATTAAATAATGTTTATGTTAAGTCCATTACATTGTTTTTATTAATAAGGTCTAAATGTTTAGTGATAAGTTCCAAAGTGTAAGTTTAAGGAGGAAAAATTTTAGAGAGAATGTTTTGAAAGGTATTTTTGTATATATATGTGAGACTTTAGTCTTATATTGAAGAAAAACATAGATGATCATATTTTCAAGAAGTTCTAGAACAAGAGTTCACAAGAATTTGAATTAGGCACGGAAGACCACACACACACATGCAAAAGTGTGCATGTAGGGCTCGGCTGGGCTCGGACTTTTGGACTTTCATACTTAAGGGAATGGTCTCTGGTCTTTAAGTACTTTTTGTACAAAATTACATTGATTAATTAAATTTAATTTAAACCTTACTTAATTAAGCCTTACTTAATTTTGAACCTTTCAAATCTCACCTCCAACCGGCATGTAGAATGGAATTTGAGAAGGAAGTTTTTCTTTTTCTTCTCTCACATTTTCTCTTTTTATTTTGTACGCTTTAACGACTCTATGCGTTTGAGCTGAGACCTCTATGTGCTACTTTAATCGGAGGTGATTGAGATGTGATCGCAGTGTAGACGAGAATACTTTACATTCTCTATCTACTGGATCGTTTTATTTTGAAAAGAAATGACTACGGTCAGGTACTTCATTAAAAAAAAAAGGGGTAAAAAACAGCTTAAACAAATTTGTTGAAATTTCAATTACACGTCAATTATTTAGAACATCTTGTAAAGCGGATCGCTTTTTTAGTCACTAGAATGAATGCTCTTATCAAGATTTGGCAGATGTAATTAAGAATGACTACCAATTATGCTTCAACAATGATTAACCGTCGTCATTACTCAACAATCTCTTACTGTTTTAGCCGCAGCTTTCTAAGAGACGTTTTAAAAATTACTTTTAAGAAACTTATTGGAAGCTCTTAGATTGAAAGTCCAATCCTCCTGAAGTCTACCAGGTAATCTCAAGTTAACTTAACCATGAGAGGTAAATTCATGTCATGGTGATCTCTGAAGTTAATAGTCTTGGTTTTTTCTTTTCATTTAAAGATTTAATATTCCAATTGAGTCTTTCTACAAGTTTTCTATTTACTTTAGCATTTTTTTAGTTGGAACGGAGAAATTTTATGTGAGTCTTCAGTTTGACTATATTTTTAGTTAGCATGGATACACCTTTTTTTTAGTAATTTTTTTAAAGAATTTCTTTTTCTATGAGATGATCGTATTTCATGTCACACGTTTAGACAATCTCTATTTGTGGGATTTTCATTTAATACAATTCTTTCTATTGAAATCTATAAAAGCTTTATGTAATTTTCCTACATCTACGAAGTAGTGTACACACATAGTTTTTGAGATTTTTTTTTTTTTTGATTTGTAAGATGATCGTATTTGTAAGATTTTATTTTACTTCCAAATGACTAGACAATCTTTTTCTACAAGTATTTGGTATAATTGGGCCTTTTCTAATGCAATTTGTAAAAACTTTATTTGATTTTTTAGTTTGCCTAATGAGCTAATGGTGATACACAGTTTTGATTTCTTTTTGCAACGTTTCTTTAAAATGATTTGTATTTTGAGGTGCACATGATCACATGACCTTTATGTTTTTATTTAATTTGACTTTTGTAGCGTAATTCGTAAAAGATTTATGTGATTGTTCAGTTTGAATAAAACTATACGGTAGTGTAGGCGTGTAGATACACAATTTTACTTTTTTCAAAAATTTTATTTCTCTATAAGATGATTGTATTTCTTGTCGACTTTATCTACAAAAAATTATTTTAAATCCAATTCAAAAAAACTTTATGTCATTCTTTGATTTGATTAAAATTACAAGATCTTGTAAATACACAATATAGTTCATTAGGTTGATAACTATTACTCTAAATTAGGAAGCTGCGGGACAAGAGATTTGCAGCTGCCTTGAGACTAAGGTAGCATTTGTTTGGGCTCTCACATGGCTCCCAAAAGAAAGAAATGAGGAGTTGTTTTCAACTAACTCCCTCACAAAGTTAATAGATATTAGGTCAAATATCTAATATTATTCCTAGCCAAAAGTATGATTTATGAAATTACTTCCAAAAATCTACATTCTTTTGCCATTGAGTTAGTGGAAACACCTACTTTTTTTTTTCTTCCTCAACCATCTATTAGCAAGTAGCAAACCTTGATATCTCTTCTCCTCTCTTGTTAGAACGCCATCACCGTCATTAGGAAACAACTTTATTGTTGGTCAATGTTGACTGTTCTAATTTGTAGACTATATGTATTCTACTTATGATTTACTTGACAGTAAAACATTGTATCTTTTTGTTCTATCAGAAACTCTTTTTCCCTTGAGTTATATATTAAATAACTTACCGTTAACAAAAAAGAGAAGAAAAGATACAATATCCTTTGTAGCTTCAAAGTTCAAACTGTGTCTTTCTATCTCCTCTTCTCATCGATTGTTGGGGAGGCATCAGCGTCTCGTGGGCAGTGGTAGAGCGCATTGGACTCTCGTGGAGAGGTAAACTTCTGACACCTTATCCCATCAAGGGCAGAAAATGGAAGAAGGGAGGACACCAAGGAGTTGGTTTGCCAAATGGAGAGACAGCTCCTTGTAGAAGCTGCTACTGTTGATGAGCTCAAGAAGTTACTAACTCCATCTGGATCTTCGGATCCCAGAGCTTGCAAACAAATCGAGTGTAAGAAGCCCACATAAATTCAGGATGGACTTGGGTTCAATGTCCAGCCCAGCCCAGCCCAGACTCCATGTGGAGAGGCTCGTGTTGTTGTTTGTTTGTACTTTGTACGATTCCATTCCCCTTTTATTTTTTTCGCTCTTTTCTAATTCGCGAGATCTGGAGGAAGTAATGAGCAGACATGTCTCCGAACTACAGATTCTGTCCGCCCCTCGAACTCCGGCACATCGCCCACCAATAAGGCTAGAGATGGGAGCTCGCTGGATCGTCGCTCTACTCGGGGCCTTCGGATGGCTCGTGGGAGCACTCGACGCTAGCTCCGGCGACGTCGATCCGCTCTACAGGTGACCTTTTTCTTCCGCCCTGGATGGCTTTTCCTAGCGTCGTGGTAAATTGGTGGCTTGGTGAAGGTGTTTTTTCTTCCTTTTTGGTTGTGAATTTATGAACTTGTGGATTTCGTGGAAGTACTTGATGATCTGTTGCGGTCGGTGTTGTGTCAGGACCGAGTTAGTGATGGAGGTATTGGTGTAGATTTTAACTGGTGTGATGGCCTAAATGAAAACATAGGACCACAGTAAAGCTGATGCATGAGATGGGATCCAGCTGAAGTGGAACAATTCTCTCTGCTATAGGTTTTAGGTTGTATGGAATGCCGTGGGGACTACATTCGAGAATAGTCTCCAATTCTGTTAACTTGTATGCTTTTCTTGTTGGGATATATTGATTATGACATGATGGAAGCGCACCCACAATCACGAACATAAGCGCACACATCAAAGATCACAACCATACCAATAAAAAAGGCACAAGTTTGAATTGGTTGAAATCTCACAAGGCTACATCTATGAGGTACAACAGGAAGAAAATTCTTTACGAGAACAAGAAATATAAAGGAACTCTCACGTTGTTGTCTCTTTCCATTTCTCATCTATCTCGAAGCCAAGCCACCTTTTAATGGAGGCACTGAATCATGCACAAATCCTAAGGGTCGGTACTCTGGTCTCTCATCTATTGGTTGCCTAAGCTAAATAGACATCTAGCCTAACACAACGAACCATCTGATCAATGGGTTCCATTGATGACAACACAGATATTAGAAAAATGTAATTCCAACAATCTCTTCTCCACCTTGGTTCATAGACCTTGACACTAATGAACAAACTGTTGATGCCTTGATGCGTTTCCACCTCCATGTGTCGTCTTGCTGTGCCTGCTCACACACTCTTGCATACCTCATACATGCCAACACCCATGCATCGCTTATACAACGCTGCAACCTGGATCATGACTATAACCTCCACGGCTGCACTCTGTAGTCTTACTCTAGCCCCTGCAAACAACAACATGCTTGTATCACACTTACATGTCCTTAGTGCGATAGCCTGATAGGCACAACCATGTCATGACTCCATAAAATGGAGATCATTCTACCTTACCATGGTTAGTGTTGCTTTCATCTAATTCATCAACTCTGTGCATATAGTGTCTTCCATCAACTTCCATCTACTTCATCATCTCTCATTTCTCTTTCCTCTCACCTCTCTCCTGACTAAGCCACTTCTTAATGGAAGCATTACATGAGCCATGAGTGTTCATAGGATCCCTTATAGACACTAAATTTTTATTCACACGATGTCACCATCACTATTATTATGTGATAACATGGTTTTAGTGCTTGTCCAAGTCCTGGAGATTAGAGATACCTATACAAAGACATGTTGGTGTTTTGTTAATTTTTTGTGGGACTGTGTTTGTGGGAGCTTAAGGGTCTTTTGTTGAAAATGACCTAGTTAATATATCTTTATATTATGGATGAGAACTCTCACTTCGAGCACTCGTTGAGGAAAATCCGGATAAACCAAGCCACAACGTCAACCCTAGCACATGAAAATTTTCATTTCATCCCATTGATGCCTTAAATTGTACTATCACTCAAGGCATTATAGATCTGACAGCTGTAAAATTCCACAATTTTCTCTGTAGATTAACCAAACCAAAACTCTAATCTTATGACTAGAGCATTATATAATATATTGCTCTGCATGACATAAATCCTTATGTTGTGTTCTTGCACTAAAATCCAGCACGAGAGGGAAAGATGCCACAATATGCTAGAGTGTGTGATGCCAAGCTTTGATTCTAGAGCTTTCTTAAGGGCAAGTGGGGCAAGGAAGAAGCTTAACTCCTGTCTCAAAGTATATATCTGTAGGAACAGTGTGAATGTTTCATACCCAGAATTCCATTGCTCTTTTCTTACTACGTGGCCACCAATTATAAGCCATGGCTACAATATGTTCTGGATGCACAGTCCCACATTAATATCACTCATAAAATACTGAAATTAAGATAAAAATCTGGACTAGTTGGATCACTTCTTACATGATCACAGATGTTTTTATGAATTTGCACATATACATTTATTTCTACAAGAAAAAATATGAAAAATTGTTATGCTTAGCTTGGTGATTGTACTTATTTGCTTGTTTTTGGCTGTTTCTCTATTTGTGCAAAGTAATTTTAATAATTTTCCTTGTATTTTGAAATACTTTATTTCTTATCATGGGCCTGCTTTTTCATTAATAACATCATATTGAATTCATGAACTCCGTGCCAACTTTTGTACTAGTAGGAAACAAATTATTGCACTAACTCACTAAGCTGCACTTGTGCATTCTTTATTTCTGGTAAAACATTATTACTAGGGGTGGATTACTGTAATTTCCTTTGCATTCATAGCTAATGGTATGCTTGTCTTGATGATATAATATAGTTTATGGATTACATTCTATGAGTTCATGGTGAAAGTTATGTATGTTGCAAGGTTGTGAGGGAGCTATGTGGAGTGATGTGTGATAACACATACTTTGTTTATGTTTACCTTTTGTTGGAACTGAATTACATATAACCAAACTTTAAACAAGAGGCTTCAAAATGCACTATTATTGTATGGTTTCTTTTTTGGGGAAATGAAGTAATTATTATTTCCAATTTAGTAGATGTAAATGAACTGGAACTTAATGTGTCAATGATTTTAATTTCTTATTTGTATGACAGAAATTGTGTAAAACAATGTGAGAGCACAAGCCACATTGGAGATATCTATTTCCAGCACTGTCAATTTTCACCTGATGATGTGCCTGCTAATGCGCCATGGTATATGCCAGAACAATTATCCTTGCGCTGGAAACAGTTAAGTTGTCAGAGTGATTGCCGTTACCATTGCATGATGCAAAGAGAGAAAGAAAGAGAAGAACTTGGCCTCACACCTGTGAAATATCATGGGAAATGGCCATTTAAACGTGTATCTGTATTTCAGGTTTGTCATCTTTAATGTTTCTCAAGAATTAAACATAGTTGATAGGATTGATTATTGATTCACTTATTTTTGCAATCTAGTCTCCTATCAGGTGAATGTTATTAGCTTTTTGTTCATGTTGCTCATCGGTTCTGACAGTGCCACTGTTTACAGGAACCGCTTTCTGCAGCATTCTCTGCACTTAATCTCATTATGCACTTTAATGGTTGGCTTTCTTTTTTCCTACTGCTATGTTATAAGTTGCCTCTGAGACCGCAGAGCAAGAGAACCTATTATGAGTATACTGGTTTGTGGCACCTTTATGGTTTTTTAGCAATGAATGCCTGGTTTTGGAGTTCTATTTTTCATAGTAGGTAAGCTTTCGATTTGATCAAGCCAACTTAAATGACAATTAGAGCCTGATACCTTCGCTACTCTCGAGTAATAATATTTTAGTAACTTCATGCAGAGACTTTGATTTGACAGAGAAGTTGGATTATTCAGCAGCTGTGGCTTTTCTTGGGTGTTCCTTTATCTTGTCTATCCTGAGAACCTTCAATGTGAGGACTGAGGCTTCCAGGGTTATGGTATCTGCCCCGATATTGGCATTTCTGACTACACATATCTTGTATTTGAACTTCTATCAACTTGACTATGGTAAGCCCCTATCTATGTGGCATCTAAATTACTATTGCTGAGATTAGTTAATCTGGCTTGGATCCAATTGTCTGCCACACAAATTTAAATGAAAATATTTGGCCAACCTACATCAAAACTGAAAATAGTTGGCCAACCTACACCAAAATTCCGTCCAAGGGTGTTTTTTGCACTAACAAACCACTTTACTCATTTCTTGCAAGAATAAAGCATTATTAAATAGCAGAAGTCGCAAATGCCCTTTCTATGTCACCTAGCATTCCACTTTTCAATCTTACCTACAATATATTATGCTACTTCATAATACTACTTAATTGTCATGGTTATATTTTATCTATAATAACCTGCTTGTAAGTTGTAACACATCTCTTATACCTTATTGTCGGACTTTTGATATTGTGTTTATAATGAAGAAATATTTGTTACTTAAAATTCCAAACCAATGTATTTTTATCAGAATGTACAAAGTGGTCTACTATTTCAGAAAAAATAATTATTTGCTGAAGTTTGTCAAATTCCTTAATTGCTCATTGCATAAGAGCTTATTTGTTAGTCTTTGTTATTTTTTGTGGCTCTTATGCATCTTCCTTTTTTCATCTAATGATCATATCATCTTCTGGTGATGGATGTCAGTGTCACTATTCATTTCAATAGCCAACTTTAAATTGTTTTGATATACTTGCAATGCTCAATGTTCACAATGTGAATGATCTAAAACGTGATATTTTCATCTCCATTCATACCAGGTATCACCTGTGTTGCCTCTGATTTTGTTTCTTGTGAATTCATTAGTGTTAGCAGTATAATATAGGTGACCCAATCATGAAATACATTATACTACAATCATCAACAGATACGTATGATGGATGATACCTACTGGAGCTTTTAGGTTAAGATTATGTTATCAAATATCTAAGAAGACTTCGTAATGGAGAAAGAAATTGGAAGTGAAATTATATGGATGCATAAGCTGAAGCTATGAGCAGTCTGTCTGGAGCATTTCTCTCATATTAGCACTTAACCAGTTGTGATATATAAATTACTTTACCATTTTATTCACCCTCTTTTGTATTTGTGATTATATTATTCATGTCTGATGTGCCCTTTAAATTGGCCCAGGTCTGAATATGAAAGTATGTGTCGCAATGGGTGTAGCTCAGCTTGTGCTCTGGGCTGTTTGGGCTGGTATCACCCACCACCCTTCAAAGTTAAAACTGTGGACGGTTGTTTTTGGTGGTGCTTTAGCTATGCTTTTGGAGATCTACGACTTTCCTCCATATGGAGGATATGTTGATGCTCATGCACTTTGGCATGCGACTACCATTCCTCTCACTTATCTCTGGTGGAGCTTTGTCAAGGATGATGCAACTTTCCGGACCTCGTTTCTTATGAAGAAGGCAAAGTGATGATTAGCTTCCATTCAGCTTTTCCATCTCCCAGTGGCTCCTGTTGTCAGGGACTAGCAGTAGGTTTTTGTAGAGGCCACGAGCTAGGTATTGATTCCATGATGAATTGAGAACTGATATCTATTCTTATTTTCTTTTAGGTCTCGCAACATGTTCAAAAAATTGCAGGGTTCTTTATAATTATTTATCATATTGAATTTTAGCTTTTTCCTTTTTTCTTTTCTTTGTTTATATATACTCCTTATGGGTGGACGAAGTGAGTACAAATTATTGGGCTTCTTTCCATTTCATTGTCTAGCATTTATCTTGTGGCTATCTGTCATATTTTTATATTCATTAATTGATGTGGAGTATAAACTCAAAAAGGGTCTGCTGACTAGGTTGGACCTAAACTTGTTGGCAAATCAAGCTTGTGCAATAAAAATGTCTCTATTTGTTCGGAACTACAACTTTTGGTGAGAAGCGTTTTTTCAAAAAAAAAAAAAAAAAGGGTCTCAAAAGGATCTATCTTAGTTAGTTTTCTTTTTGAAAAGTAACTATTTTTTTTTATAGTTTTGAATCAAGATAATTGTTAACTAACTATCATGGTGCAGTTGGCCAGGAGGAGTGGAATTTTTACCTCCCTCTCAGGTTTGAATGTCACGATGTCAAAAAAAAATCAAGATAATTGTTGTAGGAAATTTATAATAGATAACTTTTAGGGAAAAATTGGCTTGTAATCAAATGTTTTTTTTTTATACCAAACGGAGTTCCAAACGAAGATAGATTCAGCTCTTCTGATTTCTACAAAAGAAATTTGTAATAGATGAATTTAGGTAAAAATTTGACTTGTAATCAAATGTTTTTATTAGTTCCGAACAAAGATGGATTCAGCTATTTTGAGTTCTATAAACGAAATCGTGACCTTGTTGGGCACTTTTTATACGAAACTATGAATCGAGGAATGGATTTTCAGTTCCCAAGTGTAAAAACTGCTGTTCGTTTTTAAGTTGCTTTTATTTTTTCAGTGGGACGGTCAAGAAACTGCTTGAATACAAATGCACATGGTCCATGCCACGACAGACACATACAAGAGGTATATTTATTGGTTGATAGGGTCCATTTATTTAGTTGCCTCTTTTCCTTGCGTATCTATATTTTACGACATTATTGCATCAGTATCCATCATACTTGCGTTTGTACACGCACACCCTGGGTCAGCTTCTGAGCAAGCGTTTTGTAATTGCTATTTTACTATGGATTTTTTTTTTGGTTATACTCACGATCCTACACATAATCATATACAATTCAATGCATCTCTTGGTTGATATCATAAAAAGAAAAGATGACATCGTGAATCTCACTGCCAATGATTGAGTTGAATAGCGTATGATTGTGTAGAATCATTTGTATATGAACCCGACTCCTTTTGCTGTATTATCTTTTAATTCACGAATGAACGAAGATCTTGTTGGGTTGAGAAAGGATGTTCTCTACCATCCTCCATGTTTTTTTTTCTTGGAATTAGTATTTATATTAATAATTCCTGGATATGAGTCTACTAGTAGGAAGAAGCAAAACTAAATCCCAGCTGATACAAAAATACTAAGGATCCAGCAGATCCAACGAGATATCCAAAAATTGGCTCCTGATTATGTACAAGAGTTGCCAAGAAAAGTCTAGAATTGTAAAAATTAAAACATCATTTTCCTTAACATATCACAGAAAAGAACTAATTAAACAAGGGTCCAAGATCAAGAGGAGTGATCTTCAGCAGTCCTACCCTCAGTAGAGGCATTTGCTGAGAAAATAGGAATTCCAAGATTTGTATTGACAGAGGATGTCCCTACATTTTGCTGATATAGACTCCAAGAATTTTGCATTTTTGTGGCCGTTTGAATTAAGGAATCTCTTTCGAACCCTGTGGCCAAGGTTACCGTCCAAGCATTCATAAGAGAAATAATATGAAATAAGATTATCTTAAAAGAATTAGGTATCTTGTGAAATATTCTATTATTTTTCTCCTTCCAGATACACCAAATCATCGCCGAGATAAGCCTATACCATCCTTTGTCAGATAATTCAAAGACACAATGAGACTTATAACTGAAAAGATCATTCATATGATAAAAAACAGGATACATGAAATCCATAATGAAAAACTTCCAAAAAGAAATTGTAAAGGGGCAATGAATAAAAAGATGTGATACTGTTTCATAATATCCATTACACATAGGGCATGACTCTAACCCCTGCCATCCTTTTTTCTTTAAATTGTCCCTTGTAAGGATCTTGTTAGACACAGCTAGCCAAGAGAATAATTTAACTTTTAAAGGCACCCAAGCCTTCCAAATGGGTTTATATAACTGAAATCTCAGTTCATCATCATTTAATACTTTATAGCATGAATTAACTGTAAAGGACCGGGAGTGATTAGCCTGCCAAATGATTTTGTCCTTTGCCAGACTAAGCTGTAGTCCAGAGATAACATCTGTCAGCTGACTCGTTTGGGTTAAAAGGTGTTGTTGACTAAAATGTTGCTTAGAGTTGTCATATATATCAAAAAGTCTTTGAAAATCCCTCCTACTTAAAGACATAACTCTTTTAATAGATGTTTTCTTTTGCTTTGCCAATTTAAACAGATCTGGAAATCTGTATTTTAAAGAGTATCCATTTATCCACTTATGTTCCCAAAATATGGTGTCCTCACCATTGCCTACTTCAATAGATGAGAAGCAGTTCAGAGTGTTGAAGCAAGACTTAAGCTGTTGCCAAATAGGGGAACACTTATTATCTGAAGAATTTAGCAAGGCCCCAACTCCAAATTTGGAGCAATATCTGGCTTTTAACAAGCTAGGCCATTTTAGGTTTGGGGCACAGGTCCAGAACTTCCATAATAATTTACATTTGAAAGCCGTACTGAAGTTTTTGATATTTATAATGCCCCACCTCCTCTGTTCCTTGGACCGACATAAGGCTGCCTAATTCACTAAGTGATACCCCTTATTGTTTGAAGATGCAGATTTCCAAAGGAATCTGCATCTAAGCCTATTGATTTCCTTTTCCACCCTTTTTGGCAGGTGAAGTACTAAAAGGTAGTAGGTTGGTATCGCAGATAGTACAGAATTCATTAGAGTTAGCTTGCCCCCTAAAGAGAGATATTTAGCCTTCCATGTTGATAACTTGTTTGAGATTTTCTCTATAACTGGTGTCCAATCCTTATATGTGGCCTTTTTATGGTGCAGGGGAAGACCAAGGTAGCTTATTGGTAAAGTTCCTGGTTGGCATCCAATGATGTTGCACCCTTGATTCAAAACAGTTCTAAACACACCCACACCAGTCAGGGAGGACTTATTAAAGTTTATCTTAAGCCCAGAACAAGTTTGAAAGTAACAAAGAATTCTTTTGATATTTACCAGATTATTTATTCCTGAAGATAGAAATAATATAGTGTCATCAGCATATTGGCAATTAATTATGTTTGGGTCCTCATTAGGAAATTGGATCTCCGAAATAAGGTTTTTGTTTGCGGCCAATGCTAGCATCCTATTCAAAATATGAGATACCACAATGAATAAGAGGGGGGATAGAGGGTCACCTTGCCTAAGTCCATTTGTAGCACCAAAAAAACCTGTTGGTGATCCATTTATTAAGATGGAAAATCTAGTAGTTGAAATACACATAGATATCCAAGATATCCATTTTTCTCCACACCCAAGTCCCTTAAGTAAATTAAGTAAAAACTCCCAATTCACACTGTCAAATGCTTTTTCAAAGTCTAATTTAAGGATAAAATCAGGAATATTTGTTGTCTTCATGTAATTCAAAGTTTCTTGAGCAACCAAGAAACAATCTCCAATGTATCTCCCTGATAGGAAGGCACATTGAGAATCATCTATACAGTCATTAAGGGGAGTTGTAAACCTGGTGGCCAAACATTTGCTAATGATCTTGTAAGTGCTGTTTAGTAAACTAATAGGCCTGAAATCTTTGACAGATTCTGCCCCTTCTTTCTTAGGGATTAAAGCAATAAAAGTTTGGTTAATTGGTCTAAGAAAGTTTGAATCAGGCACCATGTGGAATTTTTGAAATATTTCCATTAAATCAGGATGCAATAACTCCCAGAATTCTTGAAAAAATAGTATGGGAAATCGATCAGGACCTGGGGATTTGTCTCCGGGTAAATCAAAAGTGCCTTTTTTAATTTCAGCTAAGGAAAATTCCTCCTCTAATAATTTTGGGTTGCTGATCTTTCTAGGTAAGAGGACATCCTAATTTAGAGATACCCCTACCCTAGAACACTTGTTGAATTGTTTGGTAAAATGATTTTCAAGTTCCAAGCAAATCAAAGAAGGAGATGTCAGGAGACTGCCATTGATATTAAGAGATGAAATTGTGTTTGTTCTTCTACGATTTTTGAAAATCCCATGAAAAAAGGCAGTATTTAAATTCCCCTCCTTCAACCATTGAATCCTAGACTTCTGCTTCCAATATGCCTCTTGTTCAAGCAGAAGGTTGAGGTGTTCAGTTCTAAGATTGCTTTTGATATTCAAAGTATTATTATCAAGTAATTGTGTTTTAGCCATAAAGTCTATATTCATAATTTGAGATTCAATATATTCTAACCTCTTTTTCCTTTCCTCCCTCTTGGGAATAACCCAGCTCTTGATTTGTTTTTTTAGTTTTTTAATTTTAAGAGCAAATAGAGCTAGAGGAGTGTCTGAATTGAACTTATTTACTGAGTTTTTCCAGCAGCTGGAAATAAAATTATGGCATCCCTCCAATCCTAACCAAGACTTGTAAAACTTAAAAGGGATTGACCCTCCATCCCTGGGTTTGGTGTCCAGTAAAATAGGAAAGTGGTCTGAAACCACCCTGGCTTTAGCCACACACAGAGTGTCAGGGTAAGAATTTGCCCATCCAAGAGAGATTAGGAATCTATCCATCTTTACCATAGTTGGAGGAGATTGGAAATTAGACCATGTATATTGGCAGTTATTCGGAGAAAGGTCCATTAATTGGTTACTATTTATAAAATCATTAAATTTTGTCATAAGAGGTGTTATTCCAGAGGCAGATGAATGTTCAAAGGAGTATCTGATAATATTAAAGTCTCCTCCAATCACCCAATTATCCTTAATTATTTTACTCAAATTTTCTAACTCAAGAAAAAATTCCAATTTAAGTCTGTAGTCACAAGGTCCATAGACCCTAGTGAACCACCATTCCATCCCATCCATATTATTTTTAAGTTTGATTGAGAGATTATAGCCGGCTACAGAAGTGGATATCATCCTACAAAAATTATCATTCCAACCTATTAAAATGCCTCCAAAAGCCCCACAAGATGGTAAGTGGGCCCTGCTGCTAATTCTACCACCTCCCAAAGTTCTCAACAGGGATGGGGTGTACTCCTCTTTTTTTTGTTTCATTAAGGATTATTATATCACATTTATTTATTCGAATGAAATTTCTGACCGTCCTTTTTTTCCTACTACTGCCTAATCCCCTAATATTCCAGGCTGTAATAATCATGATGATACATGTGACAAACAAAAAGAAGCCAGGTTCTCCTCCAGATTTTGTAGATTGTCAAGGTTGACTGAGTTCAGACCTTGATCAGCTCTTACCTGATTAAAAAATACTTTGGTCTCATCTAGATTTTTTAGATCTATACCAATATCTTTACAAAAATATCTGAACTGCTCATATGAATCCCAATTTAATACCTCATTAGCTATATTGTTACATGAAGAATCATTTATAAAGTTAGGCATAGAATTAGATCCATGTATAAAGCCAGATGCATGATTAGATTCATCATAGTGTTCATGGGAAGAGCTGTGAATACCTGGAGCGTGAACCGGAGTATCTGGTAGTGAGGAGAGCCTATCTCTAGTTCCAGAAGCCAGATCATCCTGTTCAAGGCAGTCAAAGACTGTCAAAACTTTCTTAAATTTTGCCAAGGAGATATTCCTAGCCC
>JAMKQA010004719.1:0-22054 GCA_024699735.1 Posidonia australis | reverse complement strand
TTTTCCAAAACCCATTTTCCATTTCATTCTTTTCGTTGCAGGACTCTGTTTCCTTGCAACACTTGACCCTCCACTAGGGTCCCAACACAGGCCATCAAAGCCACAATAAAACCATAAATTGGGTCTCAAGCCCAAAAACCACACAAAACCACCTTTTCATTTGTTTATATGGTCAAAACTCAAAACCACACCCAAATACATTTGTTTGGGGTTCCACATGCCTCCATGTTACTACACGGGGCAAACACCAATCACATAAACCTACCATACCAAAACAACCACTTAACATCATTAAAAATCTTTAAAAGTCTGGGCAAAATCGGCATACCGTTTTTCCATTTCGGTATAACGAAATTCCCTGTTTCGGTATACCGAACATTTTCGGTATGCCGAAATTCCCTGTTTCGGTATACAGAACATTTTCGGTTTGCCGAAACACTCTGTTTTGGTCGACCGGAAGATTTCGGTCTTCCGAAACCCCACCTCTGGCCTAATCTGCTAGAATTTCGACATACCGAATTTCTTCGGTATCCTGAATTTTCGCAGACAGGCACACCCCCTGTTCCAGGCAGCGAAAAATCACTCCAAGTGGGAGTCCCAACCGGACCCCCCAAACCAACACCATAAATTCTCATAAAAACATAGGATGTAGACCCTCAAGTCTACTTCAAAACCCTTCAAACCATTCAAGATTCCATCAACCACAGAAGAAGATATAAATTCGTAAAGGAAACATGCTCAGAAATAAACCTTAAAACATTTAAGGCAAAAACTCCACAGAACTCCCAAAATCCACGCAATCTAGCATGATCCTTATACAAACACATCATAGAACTCATTCCCAATCATATTATGGCTTTTCTACAATTTCCATGCATTTATTACGATTTTCATGCATTTAACCTACTGTTAACCAAATACTGAACGGAAGGAGGAGAAGGGATCGCGTACCTGACTCAGGCCTCAGGCGACCCTTACCACACTCCGACAAGCCTCCACAAGCTCCGACAGAACGCACGCACGGCTCACCACCTCCTCCCAACTCGCGCCTCAGCTCCATTTCTTCTCTTCCTTTCCTTCTCGCCGCACTCTTCCTCTGCTCTGCCCACTCCTGCCTCTCGCTCTTATTTCCGCCACCGACCACTTGGCGTCGGCCATCCATCCCGTCGGACGAGATGGGGAGGCACGGGCCTCCGTCGCTGGTGGCACAGGTGGAAGAAGAGAAAGAAGAAGAAAACGAGGAATCAGTGGAAGGGTGTGGCTCGTGAGAGAAAAGGAGGAGAAAGAGGAAGAAAAGAAAAGAGGAAAGAACGACACGCAAACCGAGACAGCTATGCATCCTCCAACCGAACTCCACATGGATCCCAAATCACAGGCAGATGCACAGAAAACCAACCACAACCTCTCACAACCAAGAAACAACAGATTATCCATTAATAAACCATTAAACACAATATTGTAAATAATTACATTGTTTATAATAAAAATGGATAATCAGACCCAGATGTTACATCCACCGATGCGACCGATATCTACCGAAATATCGTCCGACATAAGGTAAGTCGCGACATACCTATCATTGTCGTTTCGCTACTTTCACCTTTCAATACGTGTCAGCGAAATTTCACCGATACGGATCGAAATTTGACACCATGGGCATGAGTCCAAGCAGAGTCCATAACAAAACCTAGGCATAGTCTATAATGAGGCCCAAACACGACACAACCCCAGACCGATTGAGCCTATGCCATAGGCAATGTATGCCGACACAGCACGAATGGTACCATGGACACAATTGATACCTATACTAAATATGTATGTTTATTTTATACATCCGATCGAATATAGTTATGAATATGGACAATGGTTCATCGAATTTTTCAAATACAAATACGAATTTGGATATTGCTATAATTTCTGAATATTAATACAGATATCTGGATTTTTCAATCTTTATTATTCTATAAAAAGATGAGTTCCATGTTAGAAATCTTACGTAATGTTGAGTTATATGGATATTTGGATATCCATTTATGTACCCATTTACATGGTTAGTAATAACATATGTTTTCTCCTCTTTTCCTTTTCACATGGTATTAGAGCCACTCAAACCTATGAGTTGTAGGACCTATTGGATATTCATTTAACGCAACATTATATAAGGCTTCTAACATATGTGATTTGAACACATGACTTTTCTCCTCAAATAAAGACGATAACCATTGCACTAATGATATATACATGTTAGAAGCTCTAAATTATTTATTATGTTATTATTAAAACTTATTGTAATAAAATAAAATAAAAAATATTACTATCAAATATTTATAACAGATATTAATAAAAATATTATATGAATTTATCTATGAATTGAAAAGCATATCCATAATTGATTTTCTATTCATTTTGTCATGTATTCAATTGAGATTTAATTATTATTTTATCTATATTTCATCTTGAATAAGAGAATCGATCATCATATAGGACTGTATCTGTGTTGTATATGAATGGTGAAAGACATATCTGCTCCGTATTGACTTCATTTGCATCCTATTTGTGGTCATTATTGTTCTATTATTATGAGATGTGATTATGTTTATATTTTTATTAAGTTAATATCTATCTGAGGGATCTATAATTTGGGATTATTATACCAATATTTCATCATATTTATAACCATATTAGACTCTACTAACATTCACTTTTTACATATCCATATCTGTTTTCATTCATATTCGATTTTCGAAAAATATCAAAAAAAATATTTGTATTCGTGGTTCTCCGTGTATGATTTCCAATTTTCATATCCAACACATCTCTAGCCATATTCGTATTCAAAAAATTTAAACAATAGGAATATGGTAAACAGTACATCTGATCCGTACTCAATTCGTTTGCACCCCTACGGACAACACACTATGCAAAGAGGGAATAAAGTCCTCGGCAAGAAATTGGCTTTCAACATACCTGAAAGGAAAACTCCTGTTGGGATCTTTGTACTTGCTATCATCTCTGATGGCTTTGGTGGTCTTGAGGAAGACAGCATTTACACTTACAAAGGGCTCCATGTTGTTAAGTAGACAAGACATAACATAGCAGTCATCACATATTCGACTCAAGTAGGTTGTATCTTTGGAATCCATGGGAGCATCTGTGAGATGTCCCATCTTCCCTCAAGCCCTTACAAAGATGGTGAATGCATGAGACCATAGCAAATAGTTGGGACCACTCAACTTGACCGTGGTGTTGGTGTGGAGACAAACATTGCTAGAAGCCATGGGAGAAGTGGAACTAGACATGGCAAACAGTAGTAGTAGGCAAGCAAACACAATCAAGTCAAGATCATGGCAAGAGATCTCATTGACGATCAATAGGCAGTCAGTACAGTCTGAAGATCGGAGAGATCGTCTTGATGAGAAGGCAAGAAAAAAAGAATGGAATCCAATGACATCTACAATGTGTCCTTGATAGCAAGCACAGAAAGTAGTAGATATATTCACGTGAATAGTCGATGGGAACTTTTCAAATGAATAGTAACCGAGTTTGTTGTTCATGTGAATAGTAACAACATGTGAGTGGTGGTGGATGGTGGCTAGGATGTGGTGCAGTGCTCTAGTACCATGTAGAAACTAGCGTTTGCGAAAGAGAGAAAGATAAGTTGCATCAATAACTAAATACCCTAATGTAGAGATAGAAATTGTACAAACATAAACTAATAAACAAATCTTAATAGGATGCAATAAGCGGCTATAATAAGTAATAACCAACAACTCTAATACTTTTCAAAACAACATTAATTATCCATCAATTTTATTCAACAAAATTACTATATCTTCATTGAAATAATAATTGTTAGAAATAAGATAAAACCAAAAAGCTATTCAACAATGTTGGGTAATATTTGCTCATGTATCTACTTATTGAGCCTTCTCTTCTTTTGTATTTGTTTTTGAAATGATTTTCAATAAAATTTTCTTGATTACCGCTCAAATTTTTTTTTGCTCGTGTATTAATTTTGGTTGTGCATCATTGGTATTGTAATCTCTCAATTATTGTTTCCAGAGTTTATAATGTCCATTCACTAATTCACGTGTTAGATGCACACCGCCAACCATTATGCAACATCATAAATCTAGCTTTAGTTGGTAATGTTTAGGTTCTAGGGTTTAAAGGAGAAGGTGAACACAACAAGCGTTGTTTCCACCTTGGCTTCTTTCTAAAAAGGGAGAAATTTACACTACTTGGTGAAATAGATTCTTTTATTAGCAATTTCAAACCATCTGCTAGAGGATGAAACAATCAAGATGATCCCACTCCTCCCACCCCTTGGATTCAATCTCATTTCTTTTTTCGAAGGAGGAATCCTTACTACTAAATAGGATTTTTTTAGCAGTAATCAAGAATTTTTTATTGAAAATTATTTTAAAGTAAAATACAAAAAAGGAAGTGGCTCATCAAGTAGATAAGCCAAGCAACAACATAACAAGTAGAAGCGCACAAGACAGGCTACATAAACAAGATGTATAAGTTAGCCTTTTGCATTAGATCCCTATAAACAAGATGTATAAGTTAGCCTTTTGTCGTGGGGATCGTCGGTTTTGGAAATAACTTATTGTCAGCCTTTTTCAGATACGAATCTATCTCATTCAAAAGGGAAGAACTTGCATCAGTATCTCAGTTTCAATTAAAGCATACGTTTGATTCCCATATAATTACCACCCCATTCTGGTTTCCAAAAAGAACATGTAATGGTCTATTACTTCATATTCAACTTGCTAGCATGCCTATTGCAATTGATCCAAACCTGCATGCAAAGTGCAATCAGAACTCGATTGTAATAAGCAACAGAAGGGCTTCATTCATTTCTTTGAGCCGGATGGGCCAGTGTGTAAGTCAAGGCCTCAAATCTTCTGCAGTTCCATCCAAGCTCAGTTTTGTCTGAATTTTCATGGAAGAAGAAGCAGTTCACTGGCCACTACAACATTTTTTTTTGGGGCCAATGGTTGAGAAGACAACGCCATTAGTCTGCCTGAAGATGAAGATGAGCAAAATGACTACTCGAGTGAAGGAGATGGATGATTTGGGATAGAGGTCACTAAATTTCATTGGAGAAAAAGAAAAGAAAAGCAATTGTGGCAGTTTTTCTCTCCAAAAAATGGTTGGGAAAGGTTAATGTTTTCAATAAGGAACGATTTGACATCTTCTTTCTCTCATAGGGACAACTCAGTCCAACCGCCACACACCATTCGCCTCTAAGTGCACTAACACGTCACAATGGGTGCAAAATGTACAAACAGTGGGTGTGAGAATGGGGAATGCTTCTATTTATTTTATTCTTTTTATTTTTAGAAGTTCTACACCTATTAGAATTCAAATCCCTCAACTGAAATACTACTCACGTACTAAATAAACTAAGCTTTCTTCAGTATGTTTTTATGTATATGTAGCTTTACATTGTTAGCTCTTTGAACAAATTGTACTATTACATTTCCTTAGGATTTAGTCCATAGTATTATTTTTCTACAATTTAACTGACATTGTTCTTTTTGCCCTTTGCATATTATTCCCCAATTTTAGATAAAATATAGATGTATATTGAAATGTGGTAACTACCATTTAACCACAAATTTTTATTACTCTTGCATTTTACACTTTAGCTCATTATTCTTATCTATATACAAAACATTCCTAGTCATTTCCATCCTACCTATTTCGACCTGAGATCAAGCTTAGGATTAGTATCTGTTGAGGGAATCACATCCTATTACCTCGTATTTTGATGTTGATAAAATATCAAATCCTAATCTTGAGTGTCGCATAGGAATATAACTTTTCTTATGAATCCATAAGGGCTACTTAAATTAGCTACATATTCAAGAACACCCAATGAATGTGAATCCTTGGTACAATTAACTTAAAAAGATACCAAAGAAGCAGGCAAGGATAAGCTAAACTAAGATCAATAAGTTGTCAAAAGAAGATTCTTTCATGCATATGAAGATAAAAAGACAATAAAAAAGAATTGTACCAGAGTTTGTCAGATCATTACGTGCATCATTGCTCCATTTCGATGACTAAGAGGATTGCTCCACATGGAGTTTTGCATTTTATTTTGGAAAAAGAGGGAAAGAGGGGGCACAGAAGAAAACTCTAGAAGGTGCAAAAAGGAAAGTCATGGTGGTTTTAGGATGCAACTTGACACCATATTCACTTCCTAAAGGCAAGAAAAGGCATGAAATTTACATCCTTTAGTGGCACCAAAGTAAAGCAGAACATGTTCGTGATGATTCAGTAACTTAGCCTTCTGTTGTCGAGTCAATATAAGAATTTATATTAGAACTCTTGTCCATCTTATATTCCTCATTCAATATAAGTTTGCAGGAATGACTAGGACCTATCAAATAAAATTGTCCTTATACAATATAGGTGATTCATGAACCGTGGTGTACATCACCCATTAAGGGCATGGTGTTTGGCATATACACACAATTATAGGGAGGAAGACATGAAATTCTGTTTCCACACATCAATACGAAACTTTTGATCTATGTTAGTTTATGAGATTTGTTTTATGGATTGATGAATACGTATACCCATTTATACTCTTCTTACTTATCCCCTCTATGTATGTTGAGGATAAGAATGCTATGAATGAGATCTCTCTTCTCTTTTCATCTCTACGAACAATCTGTATAAAGATCGGTATTCTTCAAAACTGAAAATAATGTGTCCTAATCTGCAATCACAAGGTCAAGTCAGAAAGTCTCATTCTAGTTGTACAAGATTTCAATCACATGGAAGTCAGCCTACAGGACTTACTAAGAAAAAAGGATATATGTGCCCAAGAATCGCAGGAGTGAAGTGAACCATTTCGACCACTTAACACAACCCCAACAACTCTATCAAAAACTGATGTGTGCTGATGCCTTAGAGAGGTCATTCTTGATTCATTGTGGCAATGGTTCAAGCTCACCAAACGACAACACACCAGGGTAGAGCTCCCTTGCATCAGTTCAAATGCCTGTTCCGGCCTTCCTGGGATTGTGAGTCATCCCAGCCAGGTGTTAGAGTAGGTACTTCCTATGTTACATGCTTCAAAGCATTCTGGAGAATGTGCTGTGAGACACTTTGAATTTTGGATTCGTTGGTTTTTAGTAGTGATTACATGTTATGGTTTTTCCTACAAATTGCAAAGGTTTTAGGGACATAACTTATGCAACAGTATTTTTCTCAAGATGCATTAGCCATTGGATATCCTCAGAAAAAGACGTTATTTTTAAGGGATTAAGATTCAGAATAGTAATACTGGAGAACACTTTGTACAGCATTAATGCATAGAACACTTATGTACAGCAGTAATGCAGAGAAAACTGCAATTATACTGACCTTGTAACCGCAACCTGAAACACAAGCATGAAAGCATTCCTGTACCCAGAAAAACTAGAATAAATATAGACGGCAAATGGAAAAAAAAACTATCATATAATAAACAGACTTTTTGCAGTTTAGTAATATGTCTAAGAATCTTCAAGTTTACTGAGAAGCATGCATGTATATAAGCAAATACCAAATTGAAAATAGCAAATAACATTTTCTCCTTTAATCAACAAAGAATATGTAATGCATACAATATTTGCCAACCAGAACTGTAATCCTAGCATTGTCAATGCAGTCTTACACAATGTTGATGAAGAAACATTGACATGTTCAAAAGTTAAAATTCGGTTTATTATGTTTCTGAGTGCAGCTGCTGAGCTGCATGCTTATAAACAATATCCAACATGGCACCATAAAGAGGTTAATTAGCTCCTCAAAAGACAAAAGGTAATAAAAATCCAGTTATCTAGCTTCACAACTAGACAATTAAGACTTCGGGAGACATCTTGTTCTTCTATTGAAATCTGCAGGTTTTCCCAAAATTGCCTCAACAATAAATTTGCTATTGGGATACTCATTTTAGGTAGGAAGCTGATCACTAAACATTCGCAGATTATTTGATCTTAAAAAGATAATCAAGGTCGAACCGAAATTATGGGATTAGCCTTTGTGAGTTTATGATTATAATCAAGATGTAAGTGGTAGATACAAATGCCAGCAGAAATTCTCAAGCAAATTGAAATAGGACATAATTACATAATAAGACTGACCACAGAATAATTTTCAGCTCCAGGAGAGCGATCAATATAAGCACTCCACTTTTGGTCCTTCAACACTGGATCCTTGAAACATATCTCATTGCACTCTTCCAAGCCTAGATGTTGGAAAGCACATCACACATAAAACACAAATATATAGCTCTTAATTAACAACATGGATACTTTTCATGCTAATTATCAAAGACAAAAATCATTTATCTCTGGTAAATGAAAAATTAACATTTCATAATGAAATGGGCATCGTTTGTGGTATATTAGTTTATTTCAGAAACAATTGTTAAGGTGATGCCTAGCAAAAAGTACTTCAAAGAAAAGATGAGCATCAAGTATATGACTTAGTTTCAAACATACATATCAAAGCAACACCTAGACAACAAGGTGTCCATGGCTACTACATTCAGTGCCTAGGAGAAATTTACATAAAACCAATGCCTACATGTTGTCTTGTTCTTGACTTGGTGCCTAGGCTTCGTTTTGAGAGTTTGATTGCCTAGGCATCGCTTTGGATGGTTGGGTGCAAGTTTACTGCAGCGAGCCTCTAGGCATCACCTAGGTACCTAGGCATTAAATGTAAAATGCCCAGCCTTTTTTTAAATTATTCGGATCCTAATCAGCTAGAACAAGGAAGAGTACATACAAATCATGTTGGGCAGAGATTCATACAAGTAAAGAAGGGGGAAATTTGGTACCAAAATGGCAACAAATGCCATTGAATTTCTACAACCAAGTATGTACGATTTTTTAATAAATAATTGTATTTTCTTATTTAATATTTGAGTTTAATGTTGTTGTTTTTGTAATTATGTAGTGAGTTGGTGGGATTCATGTGGAGTCCTCACTCCAATGCCCAAGAAGATTGCAATCCACATACTTGAACTTTGTTGCACCGCCTCTAATCACAAGAGGAATTGGAGCACATTTGATTTAATAAAGTCATCAACACTCACACTAACTTGATTTTGAGTATTTTGTCATTTTGACATATTGCATTTAGTCACTTATGTTTTTTGTTTGTTTTTCTCTTATAATAGATTCACATCAAAAGAAGGAATCGTATGGAGCAACAAAGGTTAGACAAGTTTGTCTTTGTCAATTACAACAAATGTCTATATGAAAGATTTCACACGAGACAAATAAGAAACAAGAATGAGGACTTTGATCCTGTACATGTTAAGGAGCTCAATTATAATAGTGAATGGATGACAGGGATATTGAGGGCAATAAATGAATTTGTGTATGAAGAGGATGGACTCACATGGACGCAAATTAGTACAACAATAGGAGCTTCAGAGTTCAACTTGGGTTGTACAAGAAGAGTAAAGATTACACAACTTTCATCAACTTCAACAACAAAAGGCCATGCTCATGGACATGTAATGGGGCATGGAAATGTTGTGAAAACCTATTTAATGAAAGGCAAAGAGCCCACTGAGGAAGAAGAAGAAGAATGGGAAGAAATTGGAGAGGATGAAGAGGAAGAAAGGAATGATGAGAATCTCAACTTTGGAAAACACTTTAGTGATTCATTAGATGATGAACAACGTGAATGAGATCATGAGAGTCTCATTTGATCATCCATTTTGTTTTTTACTATTGAGTAAACCTATACTTAGTCTTTTATTTTTATTTCATTAAGACATTTTGTTTTTGTTATTGAGAATTGACTTTTATTTAGAAGTTAATTTGTGACTTTTCTATTGATGGTTTAACTTTAGTGTTGTTTAATTATTGACTTTTACATATTGACAATGTTAATTGGTGTTTACTTAAGTTTGAAGTAGATATATTAATGCATAATTCTATTTAACAGTGTATTGTTTAATTAATTTTAAGTGTAAATATAAATCTGAAAAAAAATAACTTAATTAATTAATGGCACCTAGGTGCCCAAGCATCCAAGACACCCAAGCTCAGCGCCTTGGCACCTTAATAACCTTGCTTGGGTGTCATGTTGCCCTTTCTTTGCAATATTTATCAAAAGTTGAATATATGTAATTCTAATTGCATTTTAAAATCTTATATGGTGCTTAAATAAACAAGTTTTTTGTCGATGTTTTGACAAAAAAAAAATTGAAATTTATATTATAGTTATAAATTTAGTTATTACACACAAGCATCTTAATACTAAGCTTCTTCTATTTCTGGTAGCTCGATAAATATAAACTAGAGTTGGTTAGGTGTATTTGCTTAAGCAGACGTCTCTTCCTAAGCAGACGTCAGATGCCACTGTTTTGGTAGACCTGTGTGCTACCCCCGGCACAGATGTATGTACTACACTAAAGCAACAGTTGCATACTGGCATTCCACTCACAGCATGCCTGTCCATTCAGTTAAACTAGATACTGCTTGTGGTGAACCTTCTTTTGTGCTCAAACCTAATGAAAGATTTCATTGAAAAGTTAAAAAAAAATTGAATCTTATTCATATTAATTCATAACAAATTGTAACTTAGTAACATATATGACCAATTATTATCCATTACATGGCATTATCTCTAACATTAACTCATACTATTGTTGTGAAAAAGAGAATGACAATGAATTGATCATCAAAACAATAAATTTAAGAAAAAAGGGAAAAAGTGAACACTTAAATGAACCTTACATTCATCCCAGGACTCTCCATCAGCATCACATCCCTTCTTGCAAAAAACTCTCCCTGCAAAAACCCAGTAATGATTACAAATACAAGCAACTTCCAAATGCAAATATCTCATATTTGAACTTAAAAGTCAAAACCTGTGGCTTCTATCATTATGCATGGGGAAAAAGATAAAGAAAGATGGTAGCAATCATAAACTCTCACCAAACATATTAATCTTCACCAAAAAAGAAAGTAGATGCCTAGTGTCCTTTTGGTAACATGATTGAAGTTTTTGCCAATAATTATCTAGTGAAATGCAACCAACCAAACATATAATAACAATTTTCTAATTCAGTAAAGAGAAGACGCCAAAAATATTAGGAGCAATCTCTCCACCATGTAATGTGTATATAACAAAAACTAACTAAAGAATCTCTTGCTGAAATCAGAGAGATCCCCTTTCTCTTTCTCAAATTGCTGATAAACTTACTGTCAATCAAGAACCAGAAGAAATTCTTAGCAGCAGGAGTGATCCTACCACTCATTTGTTATAGAAAGATTTAAGAGAAGAAAAAAAAGCACACCCCACACGTATGTATGTGTGCAACATATTAAAACACCAATTAAATGACTTAGGTAGCGGCTAGTAACGATTATTGGCTGTAGCTTAGTGGGAATAGTCATTTATGGGAGAAAAGGCCGTACCAAACACACAAAAATACTATCTTTTTTCTCATGTGTAAAACTTAACAAAAATGCTGAAATAAAAAGCTATGAGAGATAGCTTCTTGAAAAACATTAGGATCTTTTCCCATTTATTTCCTAGATTATCCTCATTGAATGAATAATATTTCAAAAAAACCAATCACTATTTATAATTTTTGCCACCAACACAAAACAAGCAAAACAAGCATGGATGGAGAGATATTTGTTTGAAACAAGCAAAACACCGACACTGACACCAACGCCAAGGTCAGAGGACAACTTAGCGAAGGCGATGGTGGAGAAATAAATGGACTCGTCGTCCATGGCCGCCACAACATTCCTCTAGCGAAACCCCAACTTACTCTCCTCCTCTTAGTTCAAGATTTGCCTCTTCTACATCTACATCGCACCTTACACCCCTGACCATGTCCCACCCCACCTCCCCCTCTCTCACCCCCACTACGAGGTGGGGGTTTCACTTGAGATCAACAGTGCTACTCAAGGTTTCCATTGATCTTGACACAGAAGGTGCAACTTAGCCCAAGGAAGAAGTTGACAAGGCAGGGGATGTTGGACACTATACTAAAGGATGAGGAGACTATTGAGGGTGGATGCAAACATGGATGGACAAATATTTGTCGGCCTCAGTGTTGACATTGGTGTCAGAGTCAGAGGGAAGCACAGCGAAGGTAGTGGAGATGAAAAGAAGTGGAGGCAAAGGGAAGCAGAGGTGACGAGGGTAGTCGGAGGTAAAGAAGCCACTTGCCAGAGAAGGATGAGAACCCACTCATCTAAAGAGGCAAAGGAGGAGAAGAGGGGGAAGGGAGGGTGGAGGAGAAAAAAGCATAGGAAGGAGAGGCTGTCGGGCTAGGAGCAACTTTTTTTTTGGTTTTTATATAATAAGGGTAAAATAGACATTTGCTTACATCATAATCATTTCTCAATAAGTGCAACCAAACAGGATTATAGAGCAATAAGAATAAACTACTAACATTTTAATTATAAAAAAACTAGTTTATTTTCATAATCATTTTATCCATAAGTGTTACCAAACGCAACCTTACTTGATCAACCTCGTTTTTTGAAAAAAAGAAATACAAGGAATGTAATATTACTGTAAACTAAATAAACGAGTAATAGACAAGTGCTATTTTACGTTTCTTAAACAATTTTTTCTCTATCTCTTTCTACGCTTCGCTTCCCTTTTCTAACTTAAAATATCTTTACAATTCCTAAAATTCTTTACCAAATCATATTGTATCTTTTATAGTTATTAGTAATTCATATGCTTCCTACATGTTGTTAGGGGTGCCAATTGTACGATCTCATTCTCCTAAAATCAAATTCAATAACACTAAAGTCTAGAACTTAGACCAAAGTAAACTCTCTCAAAGTCTAGATTTTAGAAGGGTCCTAAGGTAGCGTTTGGTACGTTGGAATGGAGACTGCAATGGACTAAAATGGAATGAGAGAATTCCATTCCAATGTTTGGTACAAAAAAATATTTGGAATAGGCATGGGAATGAAATTCCCATTGCATTCCTTCCTGAGAGGTAAGGAATTTGATTCCCATTCCATTGGGAATCATCCTAAAAACGTCGTGTATCCTCCTTTATGGTCATTCCTCCTTCTCCACAGCTATCCCTCCTCCTCCATAGCGTGTTCCTGACGTCTGTCACCCTTAGTCATGGAATGTGGGCCTAGTTGGACCAACCTGGCCTAGAAAAGTAAGGGCCCTCTTGGGCCTGGACCATGCCTGGCCAGCCCGCAGGCTGGATCGAGCCTCTTTTAATAGACCATGGCCAGACACAGCCCACGGCCTGTCGATGAGCCAAGCTGGGCTGGTTCGGCCCATTGGGTCAAAATTTAAATTTTAAAATTAAATTTTGTTATTAATAAAAAAATATTTTTTAATACATTAAAAAAAATAAAAATATATATAAAAAATACAAAAAATGTTTTACATCATTGCATGGTAACATTCTTGAGGAACTTTATGAATATTTTTTTTTATTTCGAACCCACGGGCCCTAGCCCTTCTTTTTTTTAAAATTTCCGGATCTTCATTTGCGGGCCAAAATGGACCTATTCTACGAACCTACAGGAGCCTAGCACATGGGCTCGGCACGGCCCATGGTGTGCCTAGCCTGGTCCAACCCAGTGCTGGGCTAGACAGGTCGAGGCTGTGGTTGTCTTGGGTTAGGTTGGACCGGCTGATTTCCATGTCTAGTCACTCTCCTCCTCCTTGGAGGCCCTCCCTCTTCCTCTATGACATTCACTCTTCTACAACCATCTCTTTTCTGTATTTTTTTGCTATTTCGTCTTCTTTTCCTTCTCTTTTTTTTGTATCTATTTTTTTTACAAAGAATATTGATATTTTTTAATGTCTTCTTTTCCTACAAATTTTTTTTATTCTACCAAGAATATTTTGTTAATGCTAATTTACAAAGGATTATCTTTGTTAATGTTAATTTAGAAAAGATTATCTATATTAAAACTTTTATGTGCATGTGTATATTGTAGTGTGTATGGAAAAAAAATATTTTAATTTTTTTTCCAAATTGATAGGATATTTTTGTTAATATGTACTTGTTAATCTTCCAAATTTTATATTTCTATTTCGATTCTATTCTTATGTATCAAATATTAGAAAGGAATTGTTTGCCAATTCCATTCTGCAATTCCATT
Organism: Posidonia australis; assembly: GCA_024699735.1. Lineage (NCBI taxonomy): Eukaryota > Viridiplantae > Streptophyta > Magnoliopsida > Alismatales > Posidoniaceae > Posidonia > Posidonia australis. The sequence continues at coordinate 7,922 of JAMKQA010004719.1, read as the reverse complement.
ACATACCAAACACAGGAATGGAATAAATCAATTCCATTCCATTCCATTCTAAATTCCATTCCAGAGTTCATTCCATTCCTATTTATTTTCATTCTAATGTACTAAATGCAGCATAAGTACCTTTTGTTGGACGCTGAAACATTCCCATTAATAGAAGCACACCAAGTGTTGATGTGATAGATTCGCGTCTCAGTGGAGGGTGGAGCTTAGAGGAAGGAAGCAACAATGTAACAAACGTGATAAGTTACGAGCAAAAAAAGAAAGCCTTAGCTACAAAAGTATTGTGAAATGAGATGGACATCAAAATGCTATGAAATCAATGACAAGAAGCTATAAGAACGAAGGTAAAGTGGGTGGGATCCATTTAATACTATCCTACGAGTATTATTACTATAATATGTGAAGGAGAAAATTGTGGGATGCTATGAATAAATAGTCACAAGTTTATGGTCTACTAACAGATGTGTTAGAGCGTCCAAAAAGGTGTATCTATAAGCATGTGTGACAAACTTTTACTTTTGGAACATACTTAATATCGGATTTTCTTATATTTGTTTCACCTAAAAGACATGCATTTTCTAACATTGGACCATAGCTTAATTTGTAAATAACTTCCAAATAACTAATAAATTATAATATGGAATAAATTCCTCCTAGTTACTGAATTGGGCACACCCTATAATTGAACAGAAAATCAGTTCGTATTAGTCAACGCAATGCTGAGATAATATTATGTTCGTTACAAAACATTTTCAAAATCGACTTTCTTCGAATTTGTTACTTTTACATGACATCCAGTTAGAATGGCAACACCCCACCAAATAATAATAATAATAATAAATAACCCTCCTTACACTGCTGATCAGATTAATGTCAAATACTAACACAAGAAAATCATCAACGCCTCATACAAAAAACATACCAATGAAGAATCAAAGGTATCATATGCAAGTAGATTCAATCAAACAAAACGTGAGCTTGAGGGGGAGAGAGACTGAGGAGAATAAGCATACATGGGATCTGCATAAGGGCAGCGTACTTCTTGGTGCAGAGCTTCCCACAGGGGGAGCACCATTGCTCTGGAATCATCTGCCTATCGATCCCCTCTTCTTCTTCTTCTTTGGAGTTGGAACCAAATTACATCGACCCGTTCGTGTTCGTTTCCTCCCCCTCCCCTCCCTCTCTCACACTCTCGCGCGCGCGGGCTCTCCTTGCCTTCAATCCGATGAGGATGGGAACGATTGGTTGGTGTGGGAGAACCGCAGAGGTGACACCAACACTTGTGAGGAAGGTGGGACTCTCACGAGAGAAGAAGCCGGGACGGCCCTCCTTGGGTTGGGTGGTCCGCAGGCCCGGAGGCCTGGTACGATCCAGTCTCGGTCTCCCCCATCTTTTGCGTTTTCTCAGGTCGAGTCTTTTCATTTCCAGGTGCATTTGGGATACCTATTAGATAATTTCTAGACGTTGGCAACCGATTATTTTCTGTGATTTATCGAAAATAATCCCTTACGAAGAAAAAATTGAACCAAATATACAAAAAAAATGAAAAAATCATCAATTTATTTAATAATATTAATTTTTTTGTCACATGTAAAATTAATAAAAAAACATTGAAAATAAAAACTATGGCAAGTAGCTTTATGAAAAATACTAGGATTTTCTTTCATGTATTTCTTATATCGTCTTCCGTCAAAACTTAATATTACAATAAAAATTTCCACCCACGAATCTTATTCTCTCCAAAAAAAAAAAAAAAAACACTCTTGTCCCCTCTATCACTCTTGCTTTTCCTTTCTTTTGCAACCTTATTCTCAATCGTTCTCATTGATTAGTTCATAATGTATGTATATTTTATTCTCATATTTATCTGTTTTGTACATAAATAATGCTACTTGAGGTGTTTTATGTAAATTTTGCAGGAATCTAGAGAAAACAAGAGAAAAGAATAATTGTGCTAAAAAGAAAAGATAGACTTGCATAGAAAATTCTAGAGCCATGTCAAGAGATCAAAACAAGATTTTTCACGTATCAAAATAGTGGAATAAATATGAGCCAACAAAAAAACCAAATCAACAATGATCTGGATGATCTAGGCGCTTGGGAGACGTCTAGATGACAATCTGGCACCTGGAAGGCAACCAATCAGAAGGAAGATAACCCGATCTTTGAAGCAAATGACGTCTAGTTAGAAATATCTTGTATTTAATTTTAAAAATGTAATTGTGACGTCAGATTTGTCTTTAACATAAGTAAGTCTTTGTAAGTTTATAAAAGGACCCTTTGTGTAGATCTATGGGAGCTTCCATCTAGGTTTTAGACTCTGTTCTTTTCTTGTATTTTGAGAGATCTAGAAGATCATCAATGTAATCTCAAGTTCTTTTCAATAAAAAGTCATTTTTATTTAATTATGTCTTCTATCTCTCCCTCCTCTTCTTTTATTTTAATATTATGTGTAATCATGTTTGGCTAATCTTTTAGATCTAGGGTAGAGATGAAGTTTATTTAGATTGAGATGTGTGATCATATTTTCTTCTCTTTCTCTTTGTGCTTTATACAATGAGTATGTGGTTCTTTTCTTCTCTTTTTTATAAAATCGATAAACTTTGATAAACTAATATTGAGTTTACATTTTTAGTCTATGCTTAGAGAAAATTTAATCGGAGGTTGTATATATAATTTCGACTTCATCGTATATCATCTGATGTAACTTGGTTTATGTGTTTTTATTCTTAATCTTGATATTCTATGATGCATATTTTAGCATATAGTTTATTCTTGTGTGGATAAAAATCATTAAATTAAGTTATTTAGATCAATAGAGAGGAAGGAAATAAACATGATCATGTATTCTCAATTCTATGTAAATGGATTTGAAACCCTAGGTTTTAATTAATCTGTTTGTTTCTTGATCTTTTAGATTTAATTTTAAACATCATCTCTCTCACATTTCTTCTCAATAACTGACAATAAATCTTTAATTTTAAAACACTTTTCTCTATAGGATTGACCCGTATTTGCCAACGTACTACATTAGACGTCGTGCACTTACGATAATTAAAACAAACACATCACCTATCCCTCACCCAAGAGGAGGAGAGGTCGAAACCCAAGGAACCTCGACGATAAAGTCCAACTGCTGCCCCGAAGGAAGGAAGGAAGAAGAAGATGAAAGAGGAATGAGTTTCCACATGTAGTCGTACAAGATCCAAGCGATGCTGAAGGAAGGGCACAAGCACCTCTTTGCCCTGGACGAGGCCGTTCTCAAGAACATCAATGCTTGCAAGCAGCTCTCCGTCATTACCCACACGTCTCTCAACTCAAATGGTACTATTATTGTTATTCGATAAATGCAGGCATGAACAAGATAGTGATCAATCATCTGGACAACCTTTTTGTAGACACCCTGGATTTTACATGTGGGTTTGGATGGATTTAGGAGAAAGATCGCTAGCTGTATAGATGGTAGGCTCATTCACTTTCCCCAAAACATCTCAGAATACCTCAAAAATATCTACCAACCTCTCAAAACTTCTAGAATTACATAAACATCATCCATCATAACCCTTGGTTACTGGTTGGTCCCTAAAGGTTAGTCAACGAGCTCAAGGTCTGTTTGACCGACTTTTGTTGGACCAAGCGGTATTTCTAAGTGGATGTTGGTGACGGGATCACCGGACGTATGTTGTCGACAGGTCTAGCTGGTGAAAATGGCTGGTTAAGTATCCTGTTTCAGTACTGGAGGGTGTAGAGGTCCTTCTCGTCATTTAGCTGCGTGATCTTTCGACAACGGGTGGCTTGGATCGATCCTCTTATTACTCTTTAGCCTCCAAGGACCATTGTACCCCAAATCCAATGTCGAATTTACCCTTGACAGCCTTCAAAACCCATCACTACCGTTCGCCAGAGACTGTTAAGCATCCATGACCTCAAATCATTCCCGATGCTTATTTAAACCCCTTCGTGCCACGCGAGAGGGGACATCGCCATCCTTGCCACTCTCTAGTGCAAATCCACAGCTCACAAGTTCTTCTCCAGCTCCGGGTGATCTTCCATTCAATTCTCGTGCCTCCCACAAACTTCGTCGACATCGTACCAGCTCTAGAGAGTCCAAGTCCAGACATCGAAGCTCTACAGGTAAGCCTCTAACCTTAATCTTGTCTTAGTAGAGTTCTTAGAGCTTACGTGTGCTAAATCGATCCGATGCACTCCTTTACCTTCTTCCTCATTGGCGATTGTCGAAATCGTCGATGTTGCTTTGTCATTCTTGTTCGCGACGTGCTCAAAGTGTTGAATGAGGTCAGGGACCTGCGGAATCAACACTTGCACATTACGGAAGTTCACCATCCCTTTTTCTCCGTCGTCGTCGGCTAAACGACGTGGCTCACTAGAGCTCTAACGACACTAGCAATGCAAGCCAGAGGGAAGCAATTCAGTGTGTTTGCTTTGTTGAATATATGCTTGTTTGTCTTTATTGCTTCTCCTATCTCACTGATCTCCGGACGGAGCTCGCGGATCTCGAATGAGGACGATCAGTGAGTGCGCCGGTGGAGTAGATGGGTGGAACGATCCATCGATCCTTTCACCGACTTGAATGCTTGATGTTGCTTTCCTTCCTTTGTTCTTACTTTCTCTGCACTCTCCTTCCATCTCCCGAACCTCATCTGACCTCTATGAGGCTCACTGGTCTTCTTCCTCGACTTGTCCTTTCATCGACTTGAATGCTTGATGTTGCTTTTCTTCCTTAGTTTTTGCTCTCCTGGCACTCTCCTTCCATCTCTTGAGCCTCATCAAACCTCTGTGAGGCTCATCGATCTTCTTCCCCAACCGACCAGCGCTCACGCCAACGAGTTAGGTAGGTGGAACAATCTGGGACGTCATTCGATGATTTGAGCATGTGAAAATGCTCCTCTGGACTCGCTCTCACTCATTGTGGATTTGGATTCTCCTCTCTTGCCCCACCGCAACTCCGTAGGGCTTGTCATCTTCCATCCAAGCCGATAGATCGGTTCTCCGACGAGGTAGATGGGATGGGGAATCCAACAAGCCATTTTCACCATCTGAATGCATGAATGAACTCCCCTTGCATCTCTGATGCTTCTCCGATCAAGCATCTGGCTTTCCAACTCTGTCTGACCAGGATTTCAATCAAAGTTTGCTGCCTGAGCTGGTGAGGGGTCATGCAAATCCCGATGACAGAGAGGACTAGTGGACAATCTTGGCGAAAAGAGCTGGTAGTTACAGGCGACAGTTTTATTAGGTGGTACAACTAATGGATTCTGTTGGTGAGAATCATCGGTGTGGAGCTAAAAATCCAGACAGTTACAAATCTATTTCCTGGTCTCTTGGTTAGGCTTTCCTTTGGCTCCTTGGTCTCTGTTTGACTTCCAGAGTCAATCTCATTTCATCCTATCCTCCTATTGCCTTAGGACATACATTGATTTGGCATTAATTGTCAACATTATCCTTCCCGAGTTGGATTCATTAGTTTTCACATTATTTCACACCTTTCTTGTATTTTCACGATTTTGATTTGTGTCGAATCTCTATTGCCCAAGGGTGTACATTAACAGACGTGAAAATGTCAACATTGACCCAAGCGTGGATTATTTTTCCCTTTTGACTTTCACATTTTTCAATGCTTTACATGAGTTCTCTCTAGATGCCTCTGGTTCACTTGATTTTCCCATCGCCTCAGGGCGTATATTAAGTGGCATTATCAATACTTACATTGTCCCTCGGATTATTTTTTTCCCTTCCCCTTTGTTCTTTTCCTAATAGAGTTTTAATGTTAGTTTTTCACATTCATATCAGGCATAAGCATTCGAAGTAGACAAGCATGCACACACACTTAGTTCATGAGCAAGCGGATAACCTGGAAAGATTGATTTCTTGAGCATTTAAGGGTGCCTACTACCTTCCCCATGCATAACAAGAATCCTTACCGTTTCTCTAGCCTGTAGTGATAAGCATGCTGCATCTATTAGGCACAGAGCACACAGGTGTTCATTTGCATTGCTTTCTTTGCATTTATCGCATTCGGTTTTCCTTATCTTTTCATTAAAAGATTAAGTAGCGACTCCTTTTCCTTATCCTTTTCTTTGTTGTTCTTTGGTGTTCTCAATTCGAATCTCTTTCCTCGAATTCACCATCCTTGCCGTGACCATATCAAGATTCCTTGTGTGTTTCCATGCACAATGAGTCATGCAGGTTCCACAGACATGATCACACTTTTCATCACAAATGATGCGACCACCATTGTCAATGAGCTCGAGGTCCAACACCCTGCCACCATGATCCTCTTGCTCGTCAACAAGTTGTAGCAGAAGGAGCTCGAGGACAGGGCCAATCTGGACATTTCAATAAAAAAATAATCGCTTTATATGTTTGTTCATCCAAATAAGATTATAAAGAACAAGAATAAGCTCTCAACAGGATCAACTTAAAAAAAACTAACTTTTTGCTATAATCAATTTGCTAATAATCGTTACCAAACATAGCCTAAGATTAGCCAAAAAAATCCAAAAGTACCTCCAAACAATAAATCAAAATCCAGAATGGGTCATTATTTGCCAAACAAACTTCTGTCATTTTTCACAGAAACTAACTTCTAGTAAATGATCAAAAAACTAGTTTCTAACAAATAAACCAAAAACTAACATCTCCCATTAATCACCCCAAATGAACCTATAGATGTTGTTTAGGTCCTGATCCAGTTCGATTTGCGAATAGCGAGTAAGACTGGCTTAAGGGCAATGTGGTAGAACCATCATGGTTGAATACTTTTATGTAGGGTACCTTCTATTTTTTGGTTGTGTTTTTCAAAGGTTTTCTCCATATAATTCCTTGTAGTTTGGAAAGAGTCCTTGAAAGCCAAAGCGCCAAGTGTCAAAAACTCAAAAATGCCTTACCTCTTTTATATTTCACTCTTATTCCAATTAAATAAAAAAAAGGGTGTCTACGATACTCATATGAGTATCAAAGATAATGATATGTACCGAAAATTTTTAATCTCTACTATTTATTCAGACAGACAGAGATAGTGAGATTTGTAACTATAAATAAACAAATATAACTACTAGTAGATAATTATATCTTTGTGAGACAATACAAAGAGTATCTTAGAATTTTCCTAAAAAAACTATCTTCACTTGGACATCGTTTCAACAATATTCTGTTAACCTAACAATTGTTAATCTTTCGCCCTAAAATTTGAGGAAACTACCTTACATTGTACTAGTCATTTGCAACAAAATACTGTTCAAAGCATCCCTTTTCTCAATCCTTGTTTGACTTTTGATTTCTTTGACGACGAGGCTTATGCTCTCCTAATCAAATTCACAACAAAGTGATCAAACTCTAAGATTAGATCAACTTTGTTGTTTCTTACAAGAATGGAGCAACTAGCCATTGACGAGGATGCAAATAGATATCATACCTGTAGACACCCCAATTTTGAGCTCATTTGGCAGCAGGCTCCTCTGATTGATGCTCTGGTCGCAACCATCAAAATCCTAGTTCACACAGGTCCCAATCAGACACATACTAGCCCACCTGACCTAGTAAAACACCACCCCATTAAAATCCACTGAAAAACAAATAAAACACGGAACCCAACTTAAAATCCACTGAAAAACAAATAAAACACTTAATCCAGCTAAAATCTACCTAAAATCCAACAAAAACCTTAATCCAATTAAAACCCACTTAAATCAACCTAAAATCCAGTAAAACCCTAATTAATCGAATTTTTAAACCCTAATCAAGTGAAAAGAAATTAAAAATCCAAATAAATAAGTAAAAACCATAATTAAAGTGAAAATCCATTAAAAACCTTAATTAATAAAAATTCAAAACCTTAATTAATCCAAAAACCCTAATTAAACCCAAAAAACCATAATTAACTCAAAATCCCTAAATAAACC